>CAUYRH010096623.1:0-16600 GCA_963574655.1 Perodicticus potto
TCTTCATATAGTGATTAAAAGGCCATGTAGGCTATGTTAAATAGTTCAATGAAAATATTTCAGATTGTATATAAAGTCAGCACATTGTGCCCCATGACTGCACCAATGTACACAATTATGATTTAATAAAAATTTAAAAAAAAAGAGCTAAAAATAGGATTTTCCTTATAGGAGTTCAGTGAACTGTATATGTACTGGGGACCCAGAAAGTGCTTCCTAAATGTTAGATGTTGTTATAGGGCCTCTTGGCCCCATTTTTCCCACAGAAGATTTGGGCTTAGATAATTTAAGTAACTTGCTCATGGCAAGTAAGTGGAAACTGCAGGATGTGAACCCAGGAAAGTCCAATTGGATTACTGTCCAATTTAGTTCTCACCATTTTTCAGAAGAATGAACTAGGGTTAGTTGCTTTCTAAGACGCCTTTTTCCCTACTGTGACATGGGCACAATAATACTACCTCAACTATAGGGCAGTGATTTTCTTTTTTTCTTTTCTTTTTTTTTTTTTTTTTTTTTGAGACAGTCTCACTTTGTCCCCCTTGGTAGAGTGCCATGCCTTAGACTCTTGGACTCAAGTGATTCTCTTGCCTTAGCCCCTTGAGTAGCTGGAACTACAGGCGCCCAGCTATTTTTAGATGTGGGGGTCTCTCTTGCTCAGGCAAACCTGTGAGCCCAGGCAATACACCCGCCTCGGCCTCCCAGAGTGCTAGGATTACAGGCATGAGCCGCCGTGCCGAGCCTAGGGCAGTGATTGCCAACCGGAATGCTGCGAGATGATCTTAGTCATGCTGAGAAAATGTTTTTTTTTTTTTAAGTTTATTTTTTTGTTGTTGCAGTTTGGCTGGGGCTGGGTTTGAACCCACCATCCTCGGTATATGGTGCTAGCACCCCACTCACTGAACCTCAGGCCCCACCCCTGAAAAAACTTTTTAAAGAGCATTATTGGCTCGGGGCCTGTAGCACAGTGGTTATGGCACCAGCCACATACACTGAGGCTGGCGGGTTGCAACCTGGCCTGGGCCAGCTAAAACAACAATGACAACTGCAACAAAAAAAATAGCCAGACGTTGTGACGGGCACCTGTAGTCTCAGCTACTTGGGAGGTTGAGGCAAGAGAATCGCTTAAGCCCAGGAGTTTGAGGTTGTTGTGAGCTGCGATGCCACAGCACACTACTCAGGGTGACATAGTGAGACTCTGTCTCAAAAAAAAGAAAAAAATTGGGTGGTGCCTGTGGCTCAGTGAGTAGGGTGCCGGCCCCATATACCCAGGGTGATGGGTTCAAACCCTGTCCCGGCCAAACTGCAACAAAAAAATAGCCGGGCGTTGTGGCGGGCGCCTGTAGTCCCAGCTACTTGGGAGGCTGAGGCAAGAGAATCACCCGAGCCCAATAGCTGGAGGTTGCTGTGAGCCGTAATACCACCGCACTCTACCGAGGGTGACAAAGTAAAACTCTGTCTCTGAAAAAAAAAAAAGGAAAATAAAATAGCGTCGATTAAGGCCGGATGCAGTGGATAACCTGCTGCATGTCACCTGGATGGTCTGTAGAAGTGTGGACTTTGAATCTAGGTCTATTTGATCATAAAGTCGGTATGGTAGTGATGGCAGCAGAGGAGGCTTTGGTAGGAGGTTTCAGGTGGGGAGCACAATTGTGGAGGGTTTATCCCAGCAGATCTGGGTTGATATATTAGCTCTGAGTAATTCCCATTACCTCCTATTGGAGTGAAGGTAGGAATTATTTGACTCCTCTGTGGCTCAGTTTCTTTATCTGTAAAAGGAGGACAATAATGGCTTTTGCCCATATGGCTTTTGTGGGGATTAAGGATGAAACACTCAGAAGGGTGCCTGGCACTTAGCAGATAATAAACATCAGCTATAGTAAATGCTGTGATCACCCTCCTCAAGAGTAGGTGCTGGCACAGCAGGTGTGTTCGGCAGAGGGCAGCGTGGGATGGCAGGAGACAAGGTGACAAAGGAGTGGTCCACAGAACCAGGCCCCTGCTTACTCCCCACTGCTCAGAAATTCCTGGGAAACCTCTTATGTTCTCTGCAGAGAGAGGGCTGTCACCCCATGTCCACACTCTTCATCAAGGGTACCAAGAGGTTGTCTCAAGGTCCCTCCATTCTTTTTTTTTTTTTTTTTTCCCGGGTTTTGGCAGGAGCTGAGTTTGAACCCGCCACCTCTAGCATATGGGGCTGGCGCCCTACTCCTTTGAGCCACAGGCACCCCCCGCTCCACTCTCGTTATACCAAGAGGGTACAATGTCTTCCCCACCTCAGTTTGCTCCTGCTTGCAGCAAATGAGGCTCGGGGGGAGGTTACAGGTGGGAAGGACAGTTGCAGGGTGGTTATCCCAGCTAGACCTGGCTACACATATTAGCTTGAGTAATTCCCAGGTCTGAAACTCCCGCAAGTTGCCTTCAGAGCCTCAATTCCGTCATGTATAGAATGGGGACAATAATAGTACCTCCTAGGGTTGTTAGGGGAATAATCTGAATTCATGTGTAGGAAGCACTTAGCAAAGTGTCTGGCGCATAATAAATGACAGCTACTGTTTCTCCTATTATTTGATGCTTGGGCCTCTTTCTTTCTTCCCAGCCCTGGGTTCTGGGGCTATACTGGTAGAATTATCCATGAGGAGTAAATAAACCCCACCTCCCAATCCCTTTCTCACCTACAATGTCTTAGTCCAGGGATCTCTGCTTGTCAAATTCTTGGAGAGTTTTATGTTCTGATAGGACAAATGCTACCCTTAAAAGCACCGGGGCAGTTTCTGGGGACAGTAAAGCTGGCATGGGATGGGAAGGACACTGCTCTATTCTCTGGGCACTGCATGCTTTAATATGGGCACTTGGTCAGGGGAGGGATCCTAGCCTTTTAACATAATCATAGTTTTTCACTTCTGTTCTGTCTACACTGTGCCAGGCGTTGTGCTCAGCCCCAGCTCTAGTCATTTGCAGAACTTGGGGTCCAGAGCCAGACTGCCTGGGTTCAGATCCTGCCACTTCTGAGTTGTGTGATGTTGCATCAGGTGCCTTAACCCCTCTGTGCTTTAAATGACTCATCTGTGAACTAAGATGATGATAATAGTACCTAATTCATACAGCTGTTGTGAGGATTAAATATGTGGTGATTAGAATGGTAAATGTTGATGCCAGGTATGGTGACTCATGCCTGTAATCCTAGCACTCTGGGGGGCAGAGATGGGTGGATCGCTTGAGCTCACAGGTTCATCTCTAAAAAAGCTAGGCATTGTGGCGAGCGCCTATAGTCCCAGCTACTTGGGAGGCTGAGGCAAGAGAATAGCTTGAGCCCAAGAGTTTGAGGTTGCTGTGAGCTATGATGCCACAGCACTCTACTGGGGGTGAAAAAGTTAGACTCTGTCTCAAAAAAAAAAAAAGTTGGCCATTTATATATGTTATAATTATCTCCATTTTATAGCTGAGAGACAGAGACAGTCTGCTCAATGACACAGAGTCATCGTACTCTTGCATCTGCCCGTTTATTTCCATTTCCATCTTAATCCACACCTCTCTGTTCCATACCAGGTTTATTCATCAGCCTCGGTCTAGGATCCCTGCTTTCTGTGTGTGGGGCTCCCAGCATCTGCTGCTTTTGGAAGTTTTCCCTCTCTCTCACTTCTAGACACCCAGTGACCTTGGAAATAGTTTTTTTTTTTCTTTTAATCTTCCTATTGTTTTATCCAATTGTAAACATAATCATATCTAAGGTTTTTTTTTGAGACAGAGCCTCAAGCTGTCACCCTGGATAGAGTGCTGTGGCATCACAGCTCACAGCAACCTCCAATTCCTGGGCTCAAGTGAGTCTCTTGCCTCTGCCTCTCAAGCAGCTGGGACTACAGGCGCCCGCCACATCACCCGGCCATTTTTTGGTTGCAGCTGTTATTGTTGCTTGGAGGGCCTGGGCTGGATTCGGACCCACCAGCTCAGGTGTCCGTGGCTGGCGCCTTAGCCCGTTAGGCCACAGGTGCTGAGCCAGGTTTTTTTTTTTGGAGACAGAGTCTCAAGCTATCACCCTGGGTAGAGTGTCGTGACATTACAGCTCACAGCAACCTCTCACTCTTGGGCTTAAGTGATTCTCCTGTCTCAGCCTCCTAAGTAGCTGGGACCACAGGGGCCTGCCACAGTGCCCAGCTATTTTTTTGTTGCGGTGGTTGTTGAAGTTGTCATTGTTGTTTTAGCTGGCCTCAGCCGGGTTTGAACCCGCCAGCCTTGGTGTATGTGGCCGGTGCCCTACCCACTGAGCTATGGGCACCACCATATCTAAGTTGTATTACATTTTTATTCGTAAAAATATTTGCATAGAAGGTGAAAAACTCCCCTGGTTCGTCCTCTGGTGATAAGCACCATTTACAATTTTTCTTTCTTTTACTTTTTTTTTGAGACAGAGTCTCACTCCATCATAGCTCACAGCAACCTCGAACTGTTAGGCTCAAGTGATTCTCTTGTCTCAGCCTCCAGAGTAACAAGGACTACAGATGCCACCACAGAGCCTGGTTCATTTTTCTATTTTTTTTTTTTTTTTTAGTAGAGATGAGGTCTCGCTCTTGCTCAGGCTGGTCTCAAACTCCTGAGCTCAGACAATCTGCCCGCCTGGGCCTCCTAGGGTGCGAGGATCCCAGGTGTGAGCTACCACACCCAGCCTGTTTAGAATTCCATGTATGTTGCTCCAGGGGCAACAGAATGATGCCCCTTCTCCTGGATATGATGATAGAGAGTTTTTAACAAAAATGAGATCATACTGTTCACATTGTGTGTAACACATAGGAGAAAATTTTCAAAATTGAACCTATAAATCTAAGGGATATCTAAACAAATATTAAAAAGTCTGTCCCTTCATATGTGTCCCCAGCCACCAATTCCTTACTCTAGAAGCACCCACTATTGACAATTTAGAGTCCACTGCAGACAAAGCAAGGAACATGTAACTACAGTTTATAGGACAGAAAATACATGTCAGAAGCTGAAATATATAAATCAATGGTATAATTTCTAGAAGGGGAGAAATGGTGGAGAAAACTCTAGTGGAGAAAATACTGAGGTGCTAATTTCCTTGTCTTATGCAATGGGGAGTCAGGAGATACTGTCCAAAGTTCAAAGAACTTTCTAACATTTATAGCTGTGGCTCTCAGCTGGGGGCAATTTTGCCTTCCAAGGGCTAGTTGCCCTTTCCTGAAGACAGATTTGTTTGTCATAGGTTGCAGGCAGGGAAGAGCTGGGGTGTCCTGCTGGCACCTCATGAGAATGTCACACAGAACGGTGTCCCCACAACAGTTGTCTGTCCTGACACAAAAGGATCAAAATTACTACTCTTCTTCGCCTCCATCTAATCTGGCATAGGTCCACATTGATTGGCAGGCAGAGCACTGTGACCCAGGTGTTCCCGGAGCTACATGCTTCCAGGTACTGTCTTTTCACCCCACGAAGACAATTTTTAGGGAAAACCAAACTACCTTCTTGGAGACCACCACTTACCTCCTCTCATTTCCTCTAATTATACAATTTATAACTCAAATCTCTGGCACAGGAGAGTTTTGTTTCTCCTTTGGAAAGCTACTATTTTGCATTTATTGGGGTGGGGGGAGGGCTAATACCATAGGCTCCCGATTCTTCTTTGGAAATTATAAAAAAATAAGGCATCCTTTTTTTTTCTTTTAAATGATAGTCACCCAGATTCAAATGCCATGGGAAACATCTCGTTTGTCCTGGCATTCGAAAAAGTACAGAAATTTTACCCAACCCTGGATTGTCTGCTCTTTTCCTTTCTTTCCATATGAATGCAAAGCCTCCTTCCTAGAAATAACCCTTTGTGGAGAATTAGCATTCCTTCAGTTGGGGTTTAACCCTGGGAACTTGAGTCTTTGCTGGCTAGAAATGACTTGAGCAGTAAAATAGTCTAACCTTTCTCGAAGGTTAGTGATGGAGCCCTTATCAATATTTTCAGAAGCAGAGTATATGGCTCCCAATTTCCAGATTTGGGGAGGGTGAAACTGAGGCTCAGAGGGCTGAAAGCATTAGAGTCTTAGAGTGCTGGAGTCAGGATTTGAATTAAAGTTGATTGTCTTGAAATGTGAGCTGGTTTCATGATGCCTGTTTTTTGTCCCTGAAAGGGACATGCCATTGGTGATCATATTTACAGAGTTCAACCTGTACAGTCAGAATGTGGCCCCAAGGGAGGTATCTGCAGAACAAAGTGGCCAGGGCCTGGGGGTGTCTACTGGAGCATCCTGTCCCAGAAAAATACTTCATTCTCTGGGGTTTTTTTTAAAAAAAGCGATGTTCAAGTGTGAGAAATAATATAGAAAGAAAGTTCTCCTTTTTTTTTGAGACAGAGTCTCACTCTATCACTCTCCTGGTTTGAGTGCTGTGGCATTATTATAGTTCACAGACACCTCAAGCTCTTGGGCTCAAAAGATCCTCCTGCTTCATATTTTGGAGTAGCTGGGAGCACAGGTGCCCACCTCAATTCCCAGCTAGTTTTCTATATCTAGTAGAGATGGGCTCTCACTCTTGCTCAGACTGGTCTCGAACTCCTGAGCTCAAGCAATGCACTTGGCTCAGCCTCTCAGGGTGCTAGGATTTTAGGTGTGAGCCAGGGTGCCCAGCTAGTCTGCTCTTTTTGTTGCACTGATACCAAAAGAACATCAATGAGAGAGAGGGAGTGCGGTTGGGGTAGAGAGAAATGCAGGATTTGGGACCTGAGTTAGGGCTTCATCTTTGCACTCAGCACACAAAGGCCATAGACGCAGTTGCGGTGCGGAGGGTGGAAGACTGATTTGCATTTTAACCAGATGAGACCTAGTTATGCACTGACTGGGAAGGAAAGAGATGATAACCACGGTGGCATAAAATTGCAACAGAGCTAGGTAAACAACCCCTCCCTGGGAGTTGAGTGGCACCCAGCCCAGCAGCGTGACCAAGACAGCAAGGAACGCTGTGCTTATGGGAACACAGTGCAGACACAGAGAAAGGTACAAAGAGGATCTCTGTCTCCCCGGCTTTGGACCACAGAGTGGGATAAAACTCATCTGGATACTCCTACAGGACTAAGGGCAGGTAAGACAGGGAACTTTGAAGGCGGGGAGAGAAACTGAGGCTGTCCTGTTGCTTACTGCCGCAGACAGGTCCAGAATAGATACACAGTAAATTTCAGTTAGAAGAAAGAATGACTACAGGGAAGTGAGAGGCAAGAGAGTGTGCCGATAACATAAGCAAGCCCGGGAGCTTGAGCTGGGATCCGGGCTTCCCTGCGTCCTGACTGTGTGAGAGTCATTCTACCTTTCTGGCCTTGGTTTCCCTGGCTGTAGAATGGGTAGTATGCTAACAGCTCGCCCCTCCTCGGATGGGTATCAGAGCTAATAAGAAAATAAGGTGCACTACAATCACTCGATAAATGTTACCTCTGTGTCCTCTTCCTCCTCCTTATCCATCCTCCCCCCTATGCTTCTCTTCTTCCTCTGATAACAATGATGTCGATGATGGTGATAATCAAAGTTCAGGGTCTGCAGTCAGAGAGGTACGGGTTTAAATCCCATTCTTTCCCTCTTTAGCGGTGTGACCTTGGGTAAGTTACTTAACCTCTCTGGGCCTCAATATAATAAAATGGGCATAATAACGCTTCCCATAAAGTTGTTTGAGGATCCAACTGCTAATGAAAGTAAAGGGCATAACACCACGATTGGCACTTACAGTCAATGTGCTTATTATTATTGTTTGACTAGATCCCTTCTGCTCTGTAGAGAAGAAAAGCTCAGTGCAGATGGATGTCAAAGGGGGGTTATTGTCGTGTTTTGCTAAGAATAGTCCTCTCCCCCGAAGATAAGTTCAGGTTGAAGGTATAAAAGTTCAATGAATCACTCGGTCAATCCTGTTCACAATTTCTCAGAATAGGGTGGCAGGAGGTGACTATGTCACTGCTCAGGGTATTTATAGCCACCTAAGGTTCAGAGATAAACCCCAGTTGCTGGAATTCTAATCGTTAGGTAGGGTCATATCTGAAGGAATTCACAGGGAGATTAATTATCTATAGGGAAAGAAATACTATTTCCTCATTTTCACAAATGCTAGAACAAACAAATTCCTATGGCATTTGAATCTAGGTGAGTATCATTTAAGAAAAAAAATCCTATTTCTATAATTCACAAGAATTGGGAGTCTGTGATTACAGTTCCCAACTTTTGGTGCATTAGAACCCAAATTAAAGGCAAAACAGTGGCTTTACAGAGGAGGAATGGAATTTGCTCCTATGAGAGAGACTTGAGTTATAAATTATATGACCAGAAGAAAGGCCTTAAAATGAGAGGTGGTGGGTGGTAGTCTCTGAAAAGATGGTTTGATTTATCCTAAGAACTGTTTGTGGGGAAAGGCAACAGTACCCTGCAGAGTGAGCTTCACCAAACACCTGGATGTGCCTGCCAGTCACTGTGGAACTGAGCCAAATGGGCTTGAGGCAAAGATAGAGCAGTAATTCTAATCCTGTCTTTACTGAAAACGTTGATATTTTATTCATCATAAATTCCGCTTCATTTACTTTTTTCTTTTATATATACACATATAGAGATAGATAGATAGATAGATAGATAGATAGATAGATAGATAGATAGATAGATGTATTTTTTTTTTTTTGGAGACAGAGCCTCAAGCTGTCGCCCTGGGTAGAGTGCCGTGGCATCAAAGCTCACAGCAACCTCCAACTCGTGGGCTCAAGTGATTCTCCTGCCTCCCAAGTAGCTGGGACTACAGGCATCTGCCACAACGCCTGGCTATTTTTTTTTGGTTGCAGCTGTCATTGTTGTTTGGGGGGCCCGGGCTGGATTCGAATCCACCAGCATAAGTGTATGTGGCTGGCGCCTTAGCCACTTGAGCCACAGGCGCCGAGCCTTCTTTTTTTTTTAAGTATTAATTTATTTAGACAGAGTCTCACTCTTTTGCCCAGGGTAGAGTACCCTGGACTCATTGACCACAGCAACCTCAAACTCTTGGGAATAGGCAATCCTCTTGCCTCAGTCTTCCGAGTAGCTGGGACTACAGGCACCTGCCCAATGCCTGGCTATTTTTAGAGACAGGGCCTCACTCTTGCTCTGGAGGCTGGTATCAAACTCCTGAGTTCGGTAATCCACCCACCTCAGCCTCCCAGAGTGCTAGGATCACAGGGGAACCACTAAGTCTGGCCTATTTTTATTTTTTAAAATCTTGTATTAAAACATTATTTATCCTGATTACTGGGATTTGGGGCTCCTTTTATCATTATTATTTTTATAAATAATATCACTGTTCTCAAAATAATTTTGTTTTTGAGACAGAGTCTCAGGCTCAGCGCCTATAGCTCAGTGGTTAGGGCGCCAGCCACATACACCGATACAGGCAGGTTCAACCCAGTCCCGGCCTGCTAAGCAACATTGACAACTGCAAGAAAAAAATACCCGGGCATTGTGGTGGCACCTGTAGTCCCAGCTACTTGGGAGGCTGAGGCAAGAGAATTGCTTAAGCCCAAGGGTCAGAGATTGCTATAAGCTATGACGCCATGGCACTCTACCCAGGATGACAGAGTGAGACTCTGTCTGAAAAAAAAAAAAGGCTCAATGCCTGTACTCAGTGGCTAGGGCCCCAGCCACATACACCAGAGCTGGTGGGTTCAATTCCAGCCCAGGCCTGCCAAACAACAATGACAACTACAACCAAAAAAATAGCCAGCCATGGTGGCGGGTACCTGTAGTCCCAGCTACTTGGTAGGCTGAAGCAAGAGAATCGCTCAAGCTCAAGAGTTTGAGGTTGCTGTGAGCTGTGATGCCACGGTATTCTACCCAGGGTGACAGCTTTAGACTCTGTCTCAAAAAAAACCAAAAAACAAAACATTTTTTAGTATATATATATGTATATTCTGTCTCCCAAGATGGAGTGCAGTGATGCCATCATAGGTCACCACAACCTTAAGCTATCCTCCTGCTTCAGCTTTCCCAATAGCTGGGACTACAGACACACACCAGCATGCCTGGTTCACTTTTTTTTTTTTGGTAAAGATGGGATCTCACTATGTTGCCCAGGCTGGTCTTGAATTTCTGGCCTAAAGCAATCCCCACTTGCCACCTCCCTTGGCCTCCCAAAGTGCTGAGATTGCAGGCATGACCCACCATGCCTGGTCTGAGCCCACTTTACTTTCGTGTTCTGAGCCAGCACATATCTTACTTCCTTACCCTAGTCCTGGCCCTGTTTTGAACAGCACTGAATCTAGAAATTTCCCAAGCTTGACATCATACTTACCCCGTACGGACAAAAAGGTAGCAGAATTCAAGAGATGAATGTTGAACAAATCAGAGTAGAAAGGTAATTTGCTTCCCAGAGAGAGATGAAGGAGAAACATTTAGGATACTGTGTTCCAAAGGAAACACTACTTCGGAATCACCGTGCAGGCATCTCTGCTGACTGACGCACTGTGATTTCTTGGAAACTTCTGCCAGTCATGTGTTTGTATTTTTATTTATTCATTCATTCATTTATTTATTTTTTGAGATATAATGTCTCACTATGTCGCCCTTGGTAGAGTACCATGGCATCACAGCTCCCAGCAACCTCAAACTCTTGGGCTTAAGCCATTCTCTTGCCTGAGCCTCCCAAGTAGCTGGGACTACAGGTGCCCGCCACAACCCCCAGTTATTTATTTACTTATTTTGTAGAGACAGAGTCTCACTTTATCGCCCTTGGTGGAGTGCTGCGGCATTACAGCTCACAGCAACCTCCAATTCCTGGGCTTAGGTGATTCTCTTGCCTCAGCCTTCTGAGTATCTGGGACTACAGGCGCCCACCACAACGCCTGGCTAGTTTTTTGTTGCAGTTTGGCCAGGGTCAGGTTTGAACCCGCCACCCTTGGTGTATTGGGCCGGTGATCTACTCACTGAGCCACAGGTGCCACCCCCGGCTATTTTTTTGTTGATGTTGTTGCAGTTGCCATTGTTGTTTAGCTGTCCGCGGCTGGGTTCGAACCTGCCACCTTTGGTGTATGCGGCTGGTGCCCTTACCACTGTGCTATGGGCACCGAGCCCATACTTTTTAAGTCCTTACTTAACTTGTTTGTCTTTTTCACCTGGATTTTTTAGACATCGCATCTTTCATTTTCAAAAAGTTGTAAGAGTCTGGGTACCTGTGGCTCAAGCAGCTAAAGCGCCAGCCACATACACCTGAGCTGACGGGTTTGAATCCAGCCTGGGCCCGCCAAACAATAATGGCTGTAACCAAAAAATAGCTGGGCGTTGTGGCCGGCACCTGTAGTCCCAGCTACTTGGGAGGCGGAGGCAGGAGAATAGCTAGAGCCCAGGAGTAGGAGGTTGCTGTGAGCTGTGATGTCACAGCACTCTACCGAGGGCGACAACTTGAGGCTCTGTCTCAAAAAAAAAAAGTTGTAAGAGATACAAGCAAGACAAAAAATATTTCAAAAGACAGAACAGTAGATAGTAAAAGTTAAGAGATTCCTTATCCTGTCTCTTACACCAAATCTTGTACCGTGGAAGTAACCACCCTTAGCCATATCTGGTTTGAATTCTTTTCACTGGTTACCACCAGAAATCTAAACGTCTTGCTTTGTCATATGTAGAGAGCACGGGTTGACTCTGTTATATTAAAGCTCCAGAGTTTAGCTCACTTAGATTTTTGTCCCTTCTCCTCCTTTCTCTTCTCTTCTTTCCCCCATTTTGTTCCCTCCTAGTTTTGTTTTATTATTTATACGTTGTTGTTTCTTTTGTGGGCAGAAATCAGGGCATCAGGACTTTTGCACTGCTGACAGCTTGGCCTAGATCATTCTTCGCTGTGTGGGGCCGTCCTGTGCATTGCAGGATATTTAGCAGTATCCCTAGCCTCTACCCGCTAGATGCCAGTAGCACACCCCAGTTGTGATTACTAAAAATTTGTCGAATATCCGTTGGGGGCAAAACCACCCTCAGTTGTGAACCATTGTTGATGGGCGTGTGTGCAATTGCAGAAACTTGGACAGTGTCTCCTCACTCCCCACTTTATAAGATGGGGACTTGAGTTCCCCCTCATCTTCTACTCAAGTTCTTCCCCCCTCCATTTCTCCACTTCCACAAGTTATATTTTACATAGTGTAGCTTATGTATATTGTGTCTTATAAACTACATTTGTATGTTTCTTGTGTTGTAGGCTGAATATCATGAAAACAAAGTTTTTTCCCGCTATACTCTCAACACAGAACTCTTCTGTGATCAGATGTGTGGGGTTTTTCCACACAACCAACTCTCCAACAACGGCTGGGTGCCTTCAAATTTAATTAAATTCTGACACAATCGTCTGGGAGAGGTGGCTCACGCCTAGCACTCTCTGAGCTCAAAAGTTGGAGATCAGCCTGAGCAAGAGTGAGACACGGTCTCTAATAAAAATGGAAAAATTGGCCAGATGTTGTGGTGGGCGTCTGTAGTCCCAGCTGCTTGGGAAGCTGAGGCAGGAGGATCACTTGAGCTCAAGAGTTTGAGGTTGCTGTGAGCTAGGCTGATGCCATGGCACTTTAGCCTGGGCAAGAGAGTGAGACTTTGTCTCAAAAAAAAAAAAAAAAAATCCTGACACAATCTGAAGTTAGTGTCAGAGCCCACTGATTAAATGCTCGGTCCCAAAAGACCGAGCCACCTGCTTCGGATGCTAATCACATGTCCAGGCCCATGGAAACTTCTGACTGACCAGCTATAAAGGAGATGTTGCCATAGTTCCTTTACGGGATTGATCATTTACTAGAACGGCTCACATGGCTCAGGAAACCTGCCCTTATGAAGGATGTGATGAGGGATACAGATGAACAGCCAGATAGAGAGGTACACAGGGTGAGTTCCAAGTTCAGGAGTTTCGGTCCCCATAGAGCTGGGGTGTGTCACACTCTGAGTGTGTGGATGTGTTCAACCCAGAAGTTCTCTGACCCCTGCATTGAGGGTTTTTATGGTGTCATCACATAGCATGACTGATGATTTTTTTTTTTTTTTTAAGACACAGTCTTACTTTGTTGTCCTGGGTAGAGTGCCGTGGTGTCACAGCTCACAGCAACCTCCAGCTCTTGGGCTTAAGCGATTCTCTTGCCTCAGCCTCCCAAGTAGATGGGACTAGAGGTGCCCACCACAATGCCTGGCTTTTTTTTTTTTTTTTTTTTTTTGTAGAGACCGAGTCTCAATTTATGGCTCGGTACAGTGCCGTGGCATCACACAGCTCACAGCAACCTCCAACTCCTGGGCTTAGGCGATTCTCTTGCCTCAGCCCTCGGGACTACAGATGCCCACCACAATGCCCGGCTATTTTTTTTGTTGTTGCAGTTCAGCCGGGGCCGAATTTGAACCCCCTACCCTTGGTATATGGGGCCTGCGCCTTTCTGACTGAGCCACAGGCGCCGCCCAATGCCTGGCTATTTTTGTTGTTGTTTTTGTAGTTGTCATTGTTGTTTAGCTGGCCTGGGCTGAGTTCGAACCCACTAGCCTCAGTGTATGTGGGTGGTGCCATAACCACTGTGTTACAGGTGCCAAGCCTTTTCTTTCCTTTTTTTTTTTAAGACAGAGTCTTAAGCTGTTGCCTTGGGTAGAGTGCTATGGTATCATAGCTCACAATAACCTCCAACTCTTGGGCTCAAGCGATCCTCTTACCTCATTTTTTTTTTTCCTATTTTTAGTAGAGACAGGTTCTCGCTTTTGCTCAGGCTGGTCTCAAACTTGTGAGCTCAAGCTATCCATCCTCCTCGGCCCCCCAAGGTGCTAGGATTACAAGCATGAGCCACCATGCCCAAAAGGTATATTTCTTACTATAAAACACAATATCACATAGGTGGATTGTAAAAATTAAGACCAAGGGCTTGATGTGGTGGCTCAAGCCTGTAATCCTAGCACTTTGGGAAGCTGAGGTAGGAGGAAGCACTTGACGCTGGAGTTTTAGTCTAGCCTGGGCAACATAGAAAGACCCCAATCTCTACAAAAAGTAAAATAAAAAATAGCCAGGCATGGTGGTGCATGCCTATAATCCCAGCTTCTCAAGAGGTTGAGGCAGGTGGATCACTTGACCCTAGAAGCTTGAGGTTGTAGTGAGCTACAATAATGTCAATGTCACCTGGGTGACAGAGCAAGATTTTAAGTCGAAAAACAAAACAGAGGCTCGGCGCCTGTGGCTCGAGCGGATAAGGTGCCAGCCACATACACCTGAGCTGAATCCAGCCCAAGCCACCAAACAACAATGACAGTTGCAACCAAAAAATAGCTGGGCATTGTGGCAGGCGCCTGTAGTCCCAGCTACTTGGGAAGCAGAGGCAGGAGAATCACTTGAGCCCAGGAGTTGGAGGTTGCTGTGAGTTGTGATGCCATGGCACTCTACCCAGGGTGACAGCTTGAGGCTCTGTCTCAAAAAAAAACCCCCAAAACACACAATTGAGCACTAATAAACCTGACTACAAGGCTATGGTTACGTGCCTATTAAGGAAGTTGGGCCCATAGAAAGGAACCTATAACTAACTCTAAGTCACTTAAACTGAGCCACTGAAGGAAGGGAATTCAAGGGCCAGGTTAGCTGATTTTTCTTTTCCTGACCTTCCTTGATCACTCACAGTCAGGTCAAAGTTTAGTTTGTTCATGTCTGAATCCTTCTTTACTTTTTTTCTTTTTTGGGGGGGGGTTTGGCCAGGGCTGGGTTTGAACCCGTCACCTCTGGCACATGGGGCTGGCGCCTTACCACGGGCGCTGCCCCACATTTTTTAGGGATTGCTTGTTTTGGAGTTTCTTTCCTTCTTTCCTCTCTCTCTCTCTCTCTCTTTTTTTTGACACAGAGTCTCACTGTGCCTTAAACTCTTGGGCTCAAAAGATCCTCCTGTCTCAGCCTCCTGAGTAGCTGGAACTACAGATGCCCTCCACAACACCTGGCTAATTTTTCTATTAGTAACAGATGGGGTCTCGCTCTTGCAAATGGTCTGGAACTCCTGAGTCAAGCAATCCACCCTCCTGGGCCTCCTAGAGTGCTAGGATTATAGGTGTGAACCACCGAGACCCCAGCATGAAGTTTGTTTGCTTGACAGAGAATTTTTGTTGCTTGACAATAATTTTTGTGGTTGAGAGAGAAAATAGACAGCCTTTACTATCTCTGAGGTCACCCCAGACCTAATTCAATCTTTGTTGAGTGAAGTCTTTTGAGCCAACTGCTTTCTAGACCTGAGGCATTTCTTTCTTTCTCTTGAATACTTTTCCTATACACTTGCTCTTTAAAAATTGCTTGTCCTAGCTTGGCACCTGTAGCTCAGTGGCTAGGGTGCCAGCCACATACACCAGAGCTGGCAGGTTCGAACCCAGCCTGGGCTTGCCAAACAACGACAACTACAACCAAAAAACTCCAGGCATTGTGGTGGGCATCTGTAGTCCCAGCTACTTGGGAGGCTGAAGCAAGAAAATTGCTTAAGCCCAAAAGTTTGAGGTGCTGTGAGCTGTGACAACATGGCACTCTACCAAGGGTGACATAGTAAGACTATCTCAAAAAAAAAAAAAAAAGAAAGAAAGAAAAATTGCTTGTCCTGGTTCAGTGCTTGTAGCCCAGTGGTTAGGGTGCTGGCCACATACACTGGGGCTGGGGGGTTCCAACCCTGCCCAGGCCAGCTAAACAACAATGACAACAACAACAACAACAAAATAGCCAGGTGTTGTGGCGGATACCTGTAGTCCCAGCTACTTGGGAGGCTGAGGCAAGAGAATCGCTTAAGCTCAAGAGGTTGAGGTTGCTGTGAGCTGTGACGGCACAGCACTCTACCCAGGGAAAATTGCTTGTCCCTCATGTGTATTTTTGCATCAATATTCATTAGTGAAGTTGGTCTGTAGTTCTCCTTTTCTGTTGGGTCCTTTCCTGGTTTTCTTATCAGGGTGATGTTTGCTTCACAGAACATGTTGGGAAGGGTTCCTTCCTTCTCAATGTTTTGGGACAGGTTGAGAGAAAAACTCAATTCAAGTTGGGTGGAGGGGGAATGAGGGAGCAGGAGCAGGGAGGGGGAATGGTGTGTTCCCATTTAATGGACACAATGTAAGGGTATATGGCAGCCTCCTGGGTGTAGGACACAATTACACAATGGACTCTACCTAACAAATGCAAACGCTGTAACCTAGTTGTTTGTACCCTCACATTAAGTTGAAAAACTTTTTTCAATTTATTTATTTATTTATTTATTTATTTTGTAGAGACAGAGTCTCACTCTATGGCCCTTGGTACAGTGCCGTGGCGTCACACAGCTCACAGCAACCTCCAACTCCTGGGCTTAGGCGATTCTCTTGCCTCAGCCTCCCGAGTAGCTGGGACCACAGGCGCCCGCCACAACGCCGGGCTATTTTTCTGCTTTGCAGTTCGGCCGAGGCCGGGTTTGAACCCGCCACCTTTGGTATATGGGGCCGGCACCCTACTCAATGAGCCACAGGCACCGCCCAATTTCTTTCTTTCTTTCTTTCTTTTTTTTTTGAGACAGAGCCTTAAGCTGTCACCCTGGATAGAGTGCTGTGGCATTACGGCTCACAGCAACATCCAATTCCTGGGCTCAAGCGAGTCTCTTGCCCCTGCCTCCCAAGTAGCCTGGCTATTTTTTGGT
>CAUYRH010096624.1:0-52678 GCA_963574655.1 Perodicticus potto
TCTTTCCAAAATCAGTAGTAATCTCCCATTTCAAATAAAGGTTTACCAATAGCATGCAGTATAAAGCTTATGTTACTTATGCAAAGTATGTCCTGTTACATTTGTTTTTCTCTGAAAACTGTAATAAATGCCAAAAAAAAAAAGTTTTGATAGAGAAGTCTTGTTTTGTATCTGTGTGATTTAAATCATTAATGGCCAAAATTTAATTTTTCAATCAAGATGAGTAGGTAGGTCTATAATTCCAATAAGGAATTTTACTTAGAATATATCAATAATGATTTTCTGTCTATCTTGTAGTTTAATTTCTATTAAATTGAGTTACTTTCTTTTTGCACTGCACTTATTGTAATGGTTAATGCTGACATTATTTCTTAGGCTACTTCTATTGCTAAGGGATGCTGAATCAATACTCACATGACTTTCTGTTTCAAAAGTTAATTATTTTTGATTAGGTAATATATGTGATTGTTGTTCAATTTAAAAGATACAAAATGATGTGCAGTAAAAGTAGAAGTAGGTGTTTCTTTCCTATTTCTAGCCACAGAGTTCCCTTGAAACAACCACTTTTTCCAGCTCCTTCTGTAATTTTACCCAATATTATTTAAAATGTACTTGGTCACTTAATGGACATTTAAACAGTTGTAAGTAGAAAAATGTTTTACAATTGAGGTAAATGGATTGCCAAATTAACTTCCAAGACCAAATTTTTTGTCTCATGTTCTGAAAGCACTATGATGATTAAAGGAACAAACACCCTGTGAAATGTTAGTATGGGGATTAAAAAATATGTATTCTAAGTGGAAGCAAAATTCCGAAGTCAGCACTGAAGAAAATACTCTTTTAAGGAAAAAACGGGTGTTCATTCATTGTTTCAACAAATATTTTTGAGCACGCAGACCGTATGTAGACATTAACCTATTCCAACAAGATTATTGAGTGTTTCAAACCAATGTGGATTCCCTGTGTACATTGCTGATGACTTTGGACTAATGTCCCAAGGCTACCAAGAGCTGGCTTTACTTGTGGTCCCCTCTGTAGTACTTTTGGTCTTCAGTGCCAGCTATAATATGAGCAATAACTCTGATCGGCTCTCATTTGCCAGCAATTTTCAGAGTATTTTCTACCTACTGACAGAGTCTTGAATATTATACAAGTTTTACAAGGATGATGAATAACACAGTAAGACCAATTTTGTCTAATCTTTCCCCATTTTAAACAAAATACATATTTATATAGGCATCATTTAAACTCCTCTATGTAAAAAGTGAGGTTTTATTTTCATTTACAAATAGAAAATATAAATCAAAACCAGATAAATCTATTCTCTCAAGGCCATGAAAACCAATTAAAGTTACTCTCGCAAAAGCAAATGCAAGCAGTATAGAATAAAAGATTAATCATAGAGGATATGGAAGGTTTTATGATCCATTTATTCAGAATAACTAACTAAAACACATAAGTACTCAAATATTATTTTATATGATCTATAAATTAGAAAGGCATTATCAATGTCGTCCTGTGTTTTTCCTTAGGATATGGAGTGACTTGGTATATTTCAGATTTCAGCAATAGTTCAAAATCTGTTAAAAATATTTCTGCCAAACTAATTCTTTTCTTAATCATTGTATACCAGAATTATCTTCAAAGGTAAATGTAGACTTCAAGACATCTTTAAAAAAATTTTTAGGAGACTTGAAAAACATGCACTAATATTAAATATATGAAAATACACATTCATGAGATTAAAAGCTCATTTATGCCCTCCTATTACATTTCTGATTTCAATAACAGAGGGAAATTCTTCAAGATAATCTTTAACCTCTTGTTACAGAGACAGCCAGTGTAATTTGCCTATCACTAAAACCTCAGCTCACAGGCACACAAAAATAGTGCCCTCTGTAATCTAAAGGTCGGGGAGCAGAGCAATAGAAAACTTGTAGAAAACATGTCTGGGAAGGAGAAGAAAGGCTGGAAGCAAGGGATAAATGCATGATTAACATCTTCAAACTCAAGCTCCTAGAGGACGCTCCTCTTAAAAAGCCACCGGATTCTCCATCATTGATGAAGAGTGGGGAAGTAAAGTATATTTTAGCTTAGAGGGAACTCTGCCCTTAAATAGCTCAAAATATGTTGAGCCAGCTGACTAATTAGTATCAACACCGACAATCTGTTGAATTCAAGGTATGTTCTGTAGTTTGCCTGGTGTATCTCACTGCAGCTTGGAAGATGGCCGCAAAGTGCATTGTCCTCCTGGAAGTGAAACATTCATTCTGTTTCCTGCAAAAGACTTTTGTAGTAGGAATCAGAGCAGTTAACAGGTGACTTAATGACATCATTCAGGTGGCAGCAAAGCCACAGAGGACCAAATGCTTCTGGACTTCAGGCTATAAATGCAGCCATGCTATAGACAGATGTACACAGGTGACATCAAGAACTTTAAAATGAGAAGTGAGCGTCCAACTAGAATGATGGGCAGTGGACAGTCCCTAACCCGACTCATTAGGCAGAAATGAATGATCTGTTGGAGCATAATGACTTTTAGGATGTCTGTTCTTGATCTAATGCTTGATATTAATGACCTTTCAGGACAGATGATCCCATTGGAATTCCATCTGCCACAAGGAAAGAAAACCAGTAAATGCATCAGTTTCTGGATGAGGTAGATAGCTGTCCCTGAGCAGGAAGCAAAATGACAGTTTCTAGAAAATAAGAACTAGTGTGGAATTGAAAAATGTGCTTATCAAACAAAACTCTCTTATCACCTCTATATTAAATCCAGTGGCTTTTCTATTTGTTTTTTAGTGATTTATTTTATTGGAGACAGCAATGATCAGGTGGCCTGCTTAATCTTGACCAAAAAATTGAATTTGTAAACCACACATTCACTATATTGGGCAAAAAAAATTCTGAAATTTGAAAAACAGTTTTCACCAGAGACCACTTATGATGTATTAGCCTGTCAGTTTCAGGTGTGTCTCACTAATCATTTATGCAATGTAGATAGCTATGCCTGTAGCAGGCAAGACCCTGCTAAATATGGCCAGAGAGGACTTTGTGGTTTAGGTCAGAGGTCAGCAAACTTTTTCTATAAAAGTTCAGGCCTTTATAGAATATTCATAAATATTTTAGGTTTCGCAGGCCAGATGGTTTCTAATGCGATTACTAAACTTAGCTATTTAGACAGTATGTATCAGCAGTATATGCATGAGCATTACTATTTTCCAAAAACCTTTACTCTGAAATTTGAATTTTGTATAATTTTCATATGTTACAAAATATTATTTTTCTTTTGATTTTGAAAATGACGTAAAAATATAAAAACTAACTGGGCACTGAGACTTATGCCTATAATCCCAACTCTTTGGGAGGCCAAGACAGGAAGATAGCTTGAGCTCAGGAGTTTGAGGTTGCAGTGAGCTATGACTATGTCATTGCACTCAGCCTTGGTGACTGAGCACAATTTTGTCTCTACCAAAAAACGGAAAAATGTGGAAACTACTTCTAGTTCATCGTCTGTACAGAAACAGGCAGCATACCGGATTTGGCCCGTGGACTATATTTCGCTGCCCCAAGTCTATGTTATAATAGATGGAATATAGGTGCCTTAAATATATATGCGCAAATGTTCTATAGGACTACAGAGATAGCAGGGAGCTCTTCTAGTTGAAAACTTCATGAAGGAGGTGACATTTAAGGGGATTTGAAGATTGGGACTTACTAGATGGGGTGGAAATCCACCCTGAGGCCCTTCTGAGAGTAAAAAGGGGAAGCATTGTTAACGGTCACTCCAGGACAGTAGGTGTGTACTGTGCCTGCCCCATGCAATTAGGACAATCGGGTACCCCAGAGGGGAAGTCTGGAGGTGCCATGAGCAGAGAGCTCCAAATGTGATCAAGAAATAGTGCGTGTGTGTGTCAGTAAGTGAGAGAGTCCAAAGTGGTTAAAGAACATTGAGAAGGAATAGTGGGTAACAAAGCTAGCAAGGTAGTCTGGGGCTTGAACTTGTAGGTTCTTAAACATGAAGCTCAGACATTTGGAAATTATTATTAACAAAAAGGCAATGGAGAGGTGCTACAGTTTTTAAACTACAAAGTAGCATCATCACATGTTGGTGGGATCAGTGAAGTGCAGAATGCATCGGATCAGGTGCAGACGGCAGCAGAAGCCCAATTAAGACACTATGACAAGAGAGCATAAGAAAACCTGGACTGGGTCCAGGCAACAAGAATGAAAAGGAAAGGGCGGATGAAAGGCACATCAGAGACAAGTCAAGGGTACTTGTCGATCGAATACAAAAGATAAGCTCAGAAAAAGGGAAAGTCAAAGGAAACTCCCCACATTTTAAGTCTCGGCGTACTGTATTTGTGGATTAGAGAGAGGAGAAAAAGGGAAGCCTGCAAGTGCACGTGTAATTGGAATCTTATTCTTATTAGAAATCGGAAAATGTATACGAGGCAGCAATAGCACTTCTGTAGTTTAACTTTTGAAAACACTTTCATGCCAGGGCAGCTCAATCTGAATTGTGTGGCTCTCTAATAGATGTGGGCGTGAGCGGCTTGTTTTGCAGAATTGGGACTTTGATTTGGAGGGAGAATGAGAGAGAAAATTAGGCTTATTTCTTTGGGACTCTTCTTTCTGGGACCCAGTGGGACGCAACCCATCTTCAGCTTAGTCCAGCGGTCCTGTGTGCTTGCTGTGAGAGCACAGAGGGATCCGCCTGAGGACAAGTCCTGACAGGCCTCCACCCTCAACGCCCTCCATAATGATTTCTGACCATGGACTGTGTCCTTCAGTATCTCAATAGCTGTCTTGAGAGTATGAAAACTTATCCACACTAAATCCTTGGTTCTTAAAATGTAACTCGTTTTCTAGAGAACACTTAGGATTGTGACAGATGCCCTGACATCAAAAGAAAAAAAAATGATAAGATGCTACAACTCCCACAAAAATTTGAATTGAGTTTCTGCTATGTTCTTTGACACACAGAATGGTGCCCAAGCAGTTTTTAATATTTTGTTCAAATCCAACCTTCTAGTAACTTGCTGCACATGAATTTTTTTTTTTTATGGAGAGAATATATCTGAGGCAAGTCAGAGAAACAGATAAATTAAAGGAAAATATAGCAGCTTCTTGTAATTACTTGAAAGTATGCACACACATCTATTTTCAAAAGAATTTTTTTAGTACCATAAAGGAAATAAAATTACTATAGAAACAAATTTTAAAATGCTAATGTTCCTTCTACTTGAGACTTATGAATTCTCCATTCATAATTTTCAATTTGTTCAATATCCTTCCATGTTTAAATAAGATAGAATTGACCAATCTGGCCATGAGGTATGGTCTACTATTTCTCTAAAGCAGTGTGCCAGAAAAACAAGGTAGACTTGAATATATTATTCTCCTTGGTCCCATAATAGAATCCCCAAACACCTGAAGTTGTGAATTACTGAGAAATGCCACCCCACCGTGGCAAGAGACTGCCGGGGGAGTGGTTGTGTGGGCACAGTGTGGACTCTGATGCTTTACTAGGACCTTGGCACCAAAACAGAAAGAGAAATTACAATGTAAAACCCCACAAGGCAGCAAGACTCAAACTGATGCTCGTTCTTAAGCGCCGGTGGTCAAGGAATGTGGGTTTTACTTTGTTAAAAATTTCTACTTGGGCTCTGCTATTTTCTTAGGCTCTGTCCTTTAAAATTGGTAAATTTCTTTCATTTATCTTTCTAGATGTTTACCTTTCACCATGCTGACTATATAATAACATCATAACAATATTTAACATTAAGTCGTGATAAGTACAGTAGTTCCCTCGGTATCCGTGGCTTTGCTTTCTATAGTTTCAGTTACTCAAGGTCATCCGAGGTCCAAAAATATGAAATGGAATATTCCAGAAGTAAATAGTTCATAAGTTTCAGACCAGCCACCATTCTGAAACCTCATGTGAGCAGAGTCTACCCTGCCCAGCGTCTCCATGCCATCTGTTCTACCCGGCCCTCCATCACTTAGTCCTTGTCTCCGTTACCGGATCAACTATTGCAATAATTCGGTGCTTGTATTCAAGTTACATTTCTTTTACTTAATAAACCCCAAAGTGAAGACTAGTGATGCCAGTATATTGTTATATTTTTCTGTTTTAGTGTTAGCTATTGATGTTAGTCTCTTTCTGTGCTTGATGTATAGATGAAACTTTATCATAGATAGGCATGTATACAGAAAAAACATAGTGTATGTAGGGTTTGGTACTATCTGCAGTTTTAGTCATTCTCTGGGGGTCTTGGAGCGTATCCCCCAGGAATAAGGGGAGAGTACTGTGTGCATTATGGTCTATGGGAGACGTGAGTATACAGACCTCAGACATAGATATGCAGCGTTACAGATGTGTAGTGACAGCTTGGCAGTGAACCTGACGGTGCTTCTGATCACATCCCTCTCTTCCTCTTCTCAGTAGCTCTAATTACACTCAAGGGCTTTGACAACTGCGAGCTCTCTAATTAAAGCACACCAATGCCATAGTTTTCTCTCCTTTGGTTTCTTACCCGCAGGCATTCCCTGTTAGGTGTTGGGCTATTAAAAACTGCTGTGGCAGGCTGGAACTTGATCCTGAGCAGGACGTGTCAGGATGCACATGGAACAGACACTCAGCCCATGACCCAGCAGGTGCCACTTCCAACAGCTAAGTTCCCTTCACCAAAGAGAACTACAGTGGCCGCTTTCTTCTCTTGCTGTTACTATTCTCGTAATTCTTAAATTCAAATTAAATTAAAAATTCTTAGTTTGAAACTGAATTTGAACATATCATAGTTTGTTTCTGGATTGACCACAGTTAACTTTCTCTCTGAAAGATCCATTATCTGCAGTGATTTAAAGAACTACAGGAATGTGTGGGATTAATTTTAGGTACAGCTATGTTGGAACGTCACAGAAAATTGTAATCGCATTAACATGAGTAAATGAAAAAGGTTAAGCATTGGATTCTTGGATATTCACCTGTCTCAGTTACCACCTCTATCATGCACCTTGAGTAAGTCAGCTCACCTTCTTACCCCTAAGAACCTAAAGGTGTCCTTGGGTAACTCACAAAATTATGTAAATGAAAGCAATCAAGTTCTATTAGGATGTTCTCAAGGTAAGGTATTTCTGTGCCTGTTGCTGCACAATTATTATTCATTACTATTACAACTACCACCACTAAAAAAGTGTATCTAACTTCAACCTGCCTGTACTAAAGATTAGAGTGTCCTGTGCACCCTCAAGATCAAGAACTTTCTGTTATAACAATTCATATGTGCAAGCTTTAATCCCGTCAAGTGGGTTGATTTTTTCTTTAATAATAGACGCTTTATTAAGTTTAAAATAAAGAATGATGATATTGCTGCTCACTTTTAACACCTTCCAGATCACTTATAAACTGAATGAGGTAAAATACTGGGAATAGGAAATACTCTAGTTGAAATCCTGGACTATTCCTGCTGAATCCTGGCTTGGTTTGTGACTTCCAGTAACGCATGGAGTCTCTCAATCAGATCTTCTCCAAACCTAATTTAACATTGTGTAGCTTCTAAGATAGCTGGAAAAATCACAGTGTTAAGGCATTTTATATTTTTAATACTTCATGTACATTGTCCCTGAATAGTTGTAATTCACTTCCCCACAGAAAGTTTAATTTAGTCAATCCTTTATTTCATGATATTACTCAAACAATGTGTATGTAAAGAGAAAATGGGGAAGGGGCGCTGGGAAATGGCTAATTTTACACCATGTGTTGGAGAGACATGAAGAGGAAAATCATAAAATCCAATAGCTTAAATTACAGTTCTAAAGTTAAAAAATAGCTACTTGATGTAGGTATATTTTAGTCTCTAAAAATATTTTATGAATAATGAACCAAGAAAAATAAATACTAAGAATTCTAGGAGAGATTCTTTAATCATGAAATTATCACCTGTCTGTGGCTGCTAGAGTCATTGATTACAAAAATACATCTGGTCTACCTTTCAGAATTATTGGCCTATAAAATGGTACATCACTGCTATTGTCTATTTTGCCCTTCTTTTATTCTGTTTCATAAATAAGAAGTCATCTAGATCTCTTTTAATTCTTCATTCCTCTTTGTCTTTAGGAGTTGTACGGATGTTCTCTGCTGCGTGGTCTTCGTCTTGGTCATCGTTGGCTACATTTTTTTAGGACTTGTGGGTGAGTAAATACAGGTAGAGATAATGTTTAGCATTTGCTAATGAAATAACTAAGCCAGTGTCACAATTAACTATTTTTTCCCAAAAAGCCTTCTTATCATTGTCTTTTCTGGAGGGAATGCATCTCACCAGGATATATTGGATACCAGACACAGTAAAAAAGACAAAGACGCAGAATAGTTACGTTAAAGGCAAGCCCAAATTACTAAGGTAAACACGAGTGTAAAGAAGAAAGAAAAAAATATTAGAGTTTCCCTTTTAATCATTTTTACTTTCGAAATTCTATCAAGCAGTTAATAATGTTCATGTTGCTATTTACCGTTATGTTTTAGGACCTAGATCAGTCTAGGTAATATGTAAACTTCTCTTTTTACAAGGAAATAAATAAAAGAAGGAACAATTAAGAATTTTACTAGATAATTCATTGATACATAAGAATTCCTATTCTCTGGTCTATAAGAAAGAGGTATCGTTTTGTTTATTGTTAGGCAAAGGATTTTTCTATGAAAGTAAAAGATGAAAAACCTAGAGATTCTTTATTTGGATTTTCAAAGACTATCAAAGGAACTAGTGTGAA
The DNA here is from genome assembly GCA_963574655.1 of Perodicticus potto. NCBI lineage: Eukaryota > Metazoa > Chordata > Mammalia > Primates > Lorisidae > Perodicticus > Perodicticus potto. The sequence continues at coordinate 8,773 of CAUYRH010096624.1, forward strand.
CATTTTCTGTAAAAATATTTCACAATTGTATGTGAATGTATCATACATCTTAAACATGAGTTGTACTCTTTATTGTTGCCGTAGGAAGTTTTTACGTGTTGTTATTAATCTGAAGGTTGTGAAAATCATATATTAGCTTCCAGTGCCAATAATTAATGGCACGGCATTAATGTGAATAGAACGTATTAGCAGAAAGAAAGCTGTGCCCTGTGCTTAGGGAACAATGGAAAATACTTTTCTCTGTTCGTCAGCTTTATCTTCCAGTAGGAGAAATACTCTGAGAATAGTAAGTAATTGAAAGTCATTTCCAAAAAATAATCTCAACATTGCACTGCAAATTACACAGAATTGGAGAATTCAAAAAATTCATACAGGAAAACAAGAAGAGAGAGAAAAAAATAAAGGAACATAAACCACAAAACTAAATAATCTACTCTTCTAAGGCCTTCAGAACATTCTTTTTCTTTATTTCAGGTCAATGTGAGGATACAAACAACCAGGTTGCAATGTTTGCATCTGTTAGGTGGAGTCCCTATTGAAGTTGTGTCCTGCACCCAGAGGTGTGCCACATATCCGTAGGATGTCCCCATTAAGTAGGAGCACACCGATTCCCCTCCCTCCTCACTTGTTCCCTTTCCCTATAACTTGAATTGAATTGAGTTTTTCTCTTGCGTGGGTGTGCATTAGATTGTCCGCTAGCTTCATATTAGTACTGAGTACATTGGGTACTTGCCTTTCTATCCTTGTGATACTTTACTAGGAAGAATGTGCTTCAACTTCATCCAGGTTAATACAAAAGATGTACAGTCTCCATCATTTTTTTGGCTGAATAGTATTTTAACTTGGAAACATTAATGTAGTCATAGCACAATGCACAATCTGTAAATTGAATATTAACATAAAATCATGTTTACACAACAAATGAAATTTGAGCTCCTGTGTCTTTGGGACACATCTTTCTTTTTTTGTTTTTATAGATTTAGGAGGAACAAGTGCAGTTTTGTTCCCTGGATAGAGTGTGCAGTGGTAAATCTGGGGTTTTAGTGCCCTTACAACCGGAATAACATATACAGTACCCAGTAGGTTTTGCTTGTTTTTACTTTTTGTCATAGAACTGAAATTGGTTACATAAGAGAAAGAAGATTTGAAATTGGGCAGATCCAGAGTTTTCTCACTTTAATCGGTATGCATGGGCTAGTGACTTAACTTCAGTTTCTCACCTGGAAAGTGTGTAAGCACTACTCACCTGTCAGTGCTTATGAAGAGTAAATGAAATAATACCCAGCTACACCAGTAATGCTAAACAATAGCCCTTAGAAGGATTTTGCTTGTTATCATTGTTGTAATTTAGTTTTTCTGAATTCAATACCTTTCTTTTAAATGTAATTTACTACATCGTTTCTATGGCAACCCAGACTTTGGGTTATTAAAGTTTGAATGCACACAGAACTTCACAAAGATCGCATCCTGTGACCAGAATCTTTTCACTAGGAGGCCTTATTCTATAGTCTAATAAGTGTCTCCTCCGTATCGCGGAGCTAGTCTGGTGCAATCCACAGAGGAATGCTTTTTGTCCTTATACAAAGTGGGGAAAAGCCACTGCCACTCTCCTGTAGACACAATAAAGTGCATTCACTGTTTGCTCTGGCGAGATGGGAAACTCACCTTCTTGTTCAAGATCTCCATGTTCCGTATGTAAATTCACATAAGAAAAATGAGGTATAAATATTCCTCAATGAATACCTATGTTCAATGTTAGATTAACTCAGTGATACCCCCAAATCAATTCTATTGCTGCTGCTTAAAACGAGTGAAGTCACTCACAAAATTTACTAAGTGAGTGTTTTCTCCTCATCCCTGAACTACAGATGTCCTCACTAGCTTGTCTCCAAGGTAAACTTACGTCTTCAATTATATCCAATGTTGGACTAAAAGAAGCATGAAGGAAAATAATTGGCAGGGGTTATTAGAAGTGCTAGGAATTTTTAACATGAAATAATACATACTTTTGATTTGAGAAAGATGATGCTAAATCAGTTCACTCATTTATTATAACCATCAGGACGAAGGTAGAGTCATGATTCTCACAAAATCTACTGAAAAGAAGCCATTCCTTGCCCTTTATGTGGAATACGGCTAGCTAGGGTTATGCTTGAAAGCAACAAAGACACATTAGGCTGATGAAAGGCAGAAACTCTGTTCGAACTGATGAAGTAGAATGAGGGTAAAAAGGAATCAAATCTTCTTTGCAAGATCAAACTAACTTTCATGCTAATAGCCCTCTTTTGTCCTAAATCTTTGAGGGTTGCCATTCAATTATGGTACTAACAAGAAAAATGGGTAGGAATATTTATTATGCAAATTATTCTTTGCTATCTTTCTGCTAACATTATGTATACAATAATAGCATAATTTTAACTACATTTTTATTTCATTTTCTTTCTAAGTGGATTTCCAGTTGAGTGATTTAGTTCTTTTTTTTTAAATTTCAGAATATTTAAGAGTATGCAAATGCTTTTGTGAAATTTTACAATGCTTGAATCTGGGTTTGCAGTGTGCCCATCACTCAAATAGTGTTCATTGTATCTGTGAAGTGGAATCTTACCCCTTTCCTCCACACCTGTCTCCTTTCTTGATTCCCTGTGACCTTCTCATCTCCTTATACCTGGGAGTGCTCATTGATTAGTTTCCAATTATTGATTAGCTTCCAATTATTATTATGTGGTGCTTGTTTTTCCATTGCTGAGATCCTTAGCATAACAATCTCTAATTTCTTCTAAGTTGCCACAAAAGAAAGTATGTCATTCCTTTTCATGGCTAGCAGTCCATGGTATATATGGTCTGACAACTAAGTTTGCCAACGCCTCATAGAAAGTGCTACATCTTAGAAAAAGTATTCCCCTTGGGAAGCTATGTACCAACACCTAGCCTACCCTTCAAAGCAATTTTGGAACTCTTTTTGTAGAATGACCATCAGAGCTGTCATCATACCACACACAAAAGCACACAACAATAATGAATGCCACTCAGCAAGACCCTGCCCACACATTGACAAGAGCACAGCTGTGAGCCACTGTTATACCACGGTTATGAAACCTTACCTTGGCATGTTTGCAAACTTCATTGTCAGAACTCATATGATGAAAGCTCTGATGGTCATTGCAGAAAAAGAGTTCCAAAATTGCTTTGACAGGTGGACTAGACTCTAGTGTCAGTACATAGCTTCCCAAGCAGAGTATTTCCAAGGTGATGGTATTGATATTCAGCAATGAGGTATGCAGTGTTTTTCCTCAGATGAGTTCCCAAACTTAACTGTCAGAACTTGTATACCATATTTTCTTAATCCACTCATGATGAATTAATGAGCACTTAGGTTGAGTCCACCTCTTTGCAATTGCGAATTGTGTTGAGATAAACATTCACGTGCAGGTGTCCTTCCGATTAAAGGACTAGTTTTCCTTTGGGTAGATACCCAGTAGTGGAAATACTGGGCCGAATGCTAATTCTATGCTTATTTCTTTGGGGAATCTTCCTGCTGTTTTCAATAGAAGCTGTACTCATTTGCAATCCCACCAATAGTGGATAAGCATTCCTTTCCCTTTATCTGTTTGGCACTTTTTAACTGTGTCCTCTGCATCAAGCAAGAAAATATGTTGCTGAATTATTTAGATAGTTTACTGAGAAAGTAAACAGACCAGTCTCAACTGCACAGTGCTTCTCTCTGTTATTCTAGAACACACTTTATCCAAGGAAGAAAGATTTCCCCACCTTTCCTGTTCTCAGAGTGTCTTCCCCCAAGCAGGCTCAAGATTGCTTCCCTAATTGAGAAATGAACCAGGCCAAGCAGACCAGTATAGGGCTTTGACAAACAGGTAATGTGTAGATCAGTACAGAGGATTAAAGGATTGCGGCCCTGCGTCAACTGGAGACAGGAAATCTGAAAAGTACGAAGTACAGAAGGAAAGAGGCTTATGTAGTTCATCCTTAAATCCTTTGTTGAAATAAGGTAGAGAGTAAACAAAATAGTTAATAATTAAGTGATCAAACTTGACCCATCATTTCTAGTATTAATGTATATGTTGTCTTAATGCCTTAATATAGTCCCATGTCTGTGTCCATTCATTACTTCAGGGAATCCAGCAGGGCGTGCTCTTTCCCAATCTCAACACCGAGCAGGGAGCGGCCTGACTTCTGGTTTGTGGGGAGAGAGAAAGCTAGTGTCCTGGTAGTGTCTGATGTTTTCGTACCGTTTGGTATCATTTCACATTCTGTTGCTCATCTGGACCTTCCCATGACCATGGTGGCTTTCTACATGACGATACAAGGCTTTTTAAGTCTTTAAGTGCTCAGCCTTTGTTCCCAAAGCATGACCAGTGTCAGAATAGTTATATCCAAGGTGGCTTCTTGCTGTATCGGAACCTGCCTTTAGTCTTAGGCCCTGCTGTTAATCCCCTGAGACACCAGCCCAGTCTCCTTATTCATGGAAAATTCCATTTTGGAGTAATCGTATCCTTTTAGGCCACCAGATTTATTTCAAGGTCTATCTGTTTTATCCTAAATTAAAATCAGAAGGAGAAAAGTTTGAAGTCTCATCCCTTCGTTCCCTGAAAGCAAATTGGTCTTTCTCCATCCCAAGGAATATGAGGAAGGAAGAAACCATATTTTCATTAACTAAGAGAGGTCACTCAAGTGAGCTTTTGAAAAACAAAGATAATTTCAAGATGACTTTCTGATTATGCCTTTGCAAAGAAGCAGTAAACGGTTTCTCTTACTAATAAACACATCGCTATGAATTCTTAATTTATGTTTTCCATATTTATTGAGGTATGATTGACAAATAAAAATTATTTATATTTAAGGCATTCAGCGTGGTGTTTTGATATACATATATCTTGTGTAATGATTCCCACAGTCAAGCTAATTAGCATGTCCATCACCTGACAGTTACTCCTGGGTGTGTGCATGTGTATGTAGGCAAGAACACTTGAGATCCACTGTCCAGCAAATTTCCAGTAAACATTAAGTTAGCACGCTGCACATTCGCTCTCTAGGACTTAATCTGTCATAACTGAAGGTTTGGGCCCTTCAACCATCACCTCCTCATTTCCCCCAGCAACCACCGTTCTACGCTCCGCTTCTAGGAATTTGACTATTTCACATTTCACAGAGGAGAGAGATCGGGCAGTATGTTTCTTTCTGTGGCTGGCTTATTTTACTTAGTATAATAATGTCCTCTAGGTTCATCCGTGTCTGGCAAATAGAGGAATTTCCTTCTTTTTTAATGTTGAGTAGTATTCCATTGTGTGTGTGTGTGTGTGTGTGGGTATATATACATATGCACACACTACACACACATATACCATAATTTTTTTTTTTTCAGGCAGAATCTCACTATGTCACCCTCAGTAGAGTGCTGTGGCATCACAGCTCACAGCAACCTCAAACTCTTTGGCCTAACCCATTCTCTTGCCTTAGCTTCCCAAGTAGCTGGAACTAAGCCACAATGCCCGGTTATATTTTTTGTTGTAGTTGTCATTGTTGTTTAGCAGGCCTGAGTTGGGTTCAAACCCGCCAGCCCCTGTGTATGTGGCCGGCACCCTAACTGCTGAGCTGCAAGCACCAAGCTCATGATTTTTTTATCTGTTCACCTGTCAATGCACACGTAAATTTTTTTCACATCGTAGCTATTGTGAATAATGCCATAGTAAACATGGAAGTTCAGGCATCTCTTTGATATGCCCATTTTATTTATCTTGGATATATACCCAGAGTTGGGATTGCTAGATCATACGGCAGCTCTAATTTAAGTTATTTGAGGAACCGCCATACTGTCTTCCATGATAGCTGTAGTAGTTTACATCCCCACCAACAATGTACATAGGTTCCCTTTTTCCACACCCTCCTCAACACTTATCTTTTATAATATTACCATCATACATCACAAGGCTTTTGTTATTTTAATTCGGGAGCTTGGTGATGTTACCTCAATGTTCATAGTAAGGGGAATTTAGTCTACTTTGGAACTAAACCTTGGGAACATTGTTTTAGCAAAGTAAAATCATATCTTCCAAAGAAAAAGTAATAAAGTTTTAAAAATTCTGTTTCCACTATTTTAAAAATTGTTCTAATAAACTTTTTTTAACTGAAAATTATTATATTTATAGTTAACTAGAACCAACACTGAGTGTCCTTTTGCATTCTTTGCAAATATTTAAAATTTACAAATTAAATTACAAACTTATACTTCTTTTTGTTTTGGAAGTCTTAAGCTTACAAAGAAAGCATTTAGGTTTGATTGTCACTTGAGAAGATTTTTTCGTATTGAGTGAGATTTGTTAGTATTGATTGTATTTTGCTGAATGCATGCATTCTAGACTATTTTAAATGGAATATCCTTAGCGTGAGAGGGGCTAATCCATGCTCAAGGACACAACCCCAAACTCACCCTTGGGTGAAAGAGGCCACCTGTGAAATAATAAACAACATTTTTCTTAAGTAGGCAACTGGATACAGGCTGCTTCCAAAAATGTTCCTATGCAGCAGTGTCATCAACACAGATTTTCAGATTGGGTATCATGTGTCCTATTATCTGCTTCATTGCATTTGTAAATTGCTTGTGTTAAAAAGCCATAAGCACAATTTGGCAGGCCTGTTCCTCACATATTAAAACAGTTAAAATGTACCTTAAAGGGATGTGAAATAATGATTTGAAAGCCGTCATTCCTAACCAGCAAGTATTTAGGGAATGCCTTTGCTACCCCAAACAGATTTGCAGTTAATTTTTAAGTGTCAGTGAAAGCAGTTGGTCTAATCACATTTTCTCCTTGACAGAGGGCTTTTTAACGGCGGCGACTTCTGACTCAACCCTAGAGCACAACAGGAACATGCTTTGCAAATGTCTGAAAGTGAGAGATAATGTTAGATAATAATATTGCTCCTCGTAGTTCAGTAACATGCAATTCCTGGATATGAGTGAAAGGATAATTTGCCTGAATAAAATTTTCACCATCTCTTACCGATCTTTGGTTATCTGCTGTGAATTCCTCTAGTGGTATTCTTTTACACATAATTTTTCTTCTCTTTTTCTCCTATACACACACACAGATGCACTTACAGGCCCAAATATGCCTCGGCTTCACTTAAAGTCTTTTAAAGTTATTTCTGATACAGATATGATAAAAAAGAAAAAGATGAGTGATCCAGCTCTGTGCTGATTGCTGTGTAACTTGGTCATTTGGCTTTATTCGCCAACATAACCCAGGCAGTTAGATTCTAGAGTTGGTGCTCTCAACCACTACACTGCACACTAGATTGCCTTTTATTTAATAAAGAGGGTGAATGAAGAATAAGTAATGAAGAGAGAGAGGGCAAAACAGAACCCCATGATATTCTCCTAATGCTTTTCCCTCCCTCCTTCATCTCCCACTCATCCTAGTTCCATGCTGGGCTGGGTTGAAAATAGGTGAGTGTTGGAGAACAGTTTGGGGAAATAAGTGAAAGGTAGATATTCTTTGGCAAAAAAAGATCATAAACAATCTGTTATCTTCAATCTTGTGGTCCTGAGACTGCTATGGATTCACTTTGCTGCTGTGTCATTGTTAACTTTTAGTGATATCATAATATTTTGTGAGGCTCCAGGTGGGAGCATCACTTGGGGCCAGTAGTTCAAGAATAGCATGGACTATGTAGTGAGACCCCACCTCTACAAAAAGTTAGGCAGGTGTGTTGGTCACTCCTGTAGTCCCGGCTGCCCAGGATGCTGCAGCAGGAGGATCCCTTGAGCTTACCAAGTGTGAGGCTGCAGTGAATCACAGTGGCGCCACTGCACTCCAGCCTGGGCAACAGAGCAAGACCTCATCTCTAAAAAAATAACGTCAAAAATAATCTATTATGTGTAGACTAATAAGACGAGGACATTCTTTATCATAAGACACACCTAACCAGAGTTTCCCTTCAGTTAATGCTTATACTATGTAGTAAGTAAAATTATGTCAACTTTTTTTTGGCCCCAAAGAACTTGAAGGATTTTATAGATCTTTCAGAAAAGTGTTATTTACTACTAAATGTTAATAAAGAATATTACACATGGTATCTTCAGATATGATATGTTGCATAGATGTTTAGAAACAATGAGAACTCTTCTTTCATACAAAGCAAGAAGGTGTGGAATTATGGAACTTCAGTTAACCACGACTAAGGACTCTGAATGGCTGGTGGCCTTAACCTCTTCAAAGAAAATTTGAATAGGAAGAGAAGGATCCACCTGAATGAGCTGTGGAGTGCATTGCTAGCAATGACAAATATAGTATGGTTAAAAAATCTCCCTATAGTTCAGTACAGGAAATAATCTACAACACCACCTCTCTCTCTCCTCTCTCTCTCTCTCTCTCTCTCTATAGTTCAGTACAGGAAATAATCTAGAACACCACCTCTCTCTCTTCTCTCTCTCTCTCTCTCTCTCTCTCTCCATGTCTAACCATGCTCCATCATCTTGCTTCCTGTGTCAGCAGCAACTGGTCACCCTTCAATCTGCAGTGCCCATCATGCTCCCAGCCCTCACAGGGCTCTGTCAGAGTCATGTATCTCTGGGAAGCCTCTGAGCCTCTGTTCATTTTCAGGTCTCAACTCCTGCAAGGTCAAGGACATTGCTCCTGACTTTTCTCATTTGGTCACTGGCCTCTGTGAATGCCTCTGGTCATGCATATATTGCTCCTGTATAGCACTTGGCCAAACTGAAAGTTCACATTTACTTATGCAATTAATTCACCCTGATCTGTCTCCGCCAATAAACCACAGACCCTTGGAGAGAAAGGACCATCATGTACCCAGGATCTAGCATGCTTCTGATACATAGGAAGCACTCAAAATATATTTGTAGAATAAATGAAGGAAAAAATATTTGTGCAATAAATAAAGAACATATAAACTCTCTCTTCATCATTCCCACTGTTTCTTTACCTAAGATAGGAAAATACAAAACTTGCCTTCTAATGCGAATGAAAATTGTGAATAGGTTGTAAGTAGTGGTGGACTAACTATTCACACTAACTAGAAAAAATAAGTGTATTAAAGCAATCAGTAAGGAGTTAGACTTGCTAAGAAAGAAAATAACCAAGGTGTCATGGAAAGCCTGGTTTTATTGCTTATTTGATTGTTCTTTTATTTTCTTTCAATTCCTTGTCTACTGTTTACAAATCTGTTTAAGAATGTGCTTTATCCCATTATTACCTCTTACTCTCATCCTTTCCAATTCAAGGACTCTGAAATTTAGAAAAGGTATCTTTCTGCTCTTTTCCTTTGCTGTTCCACGTGGCAGTGAATTCCGACAAAAGAAAGCCCCCAAACCTTACATATCTGTTGTGTTTTGTTTTGTTTTTTAATGATGAATGTCTTTCTGAAAGTCACATCCTTGAATAGGCTAGTCACTTGTTCAGAATGGGGATTGGGTATTTTTCATTCGTTCTCTGCATCCATTTTCTGCTCTCCTCATTCTGCTCTGCCCCCTGGGAAGCTGGCATTTATGGGTTATATCAACAGGCTCTCTTGTCCTCTGGCTTCCAATTTAGTTCAGTCTATGGGAGCAACTGGTGGAAGACCAGAGGGCAGGAGAATGAGTTTATAGAGCTTACTCCTCTGGCTGTCTTGAAGGTGGATCACTACAGGTGGGACATAGATGCCTCTCTACTTAAGGCACCTCCTCCTGTCAGAGAGCTCTGTCTGTCTAGTTTCAATCTCTGGGTTTGGGTGTCTCCCTCCTCCAGTGCCCCTTCAGGCCCAGGGGTGAAAACAGCTCCCTTTCATGCTACCTTCTGGTTCTCTCCTCAATTCTCCCTATACTTTTATACATCTTTTTTTTTTTTTAATTAAACTCTCTTTAAGTATCTTACATGAATATAACATGTGTTTCCTGCCAAGACCCTGCTGTACTCCAAAAAACAGCTCTCCAACCTTGAAGGGTCTTCTTTCCTGCGAGGTAGTTTAACTGGATATTCTACTGCTCCATTGGCCCAGATGCTTGGGGGTGAGGGGTTTAATCTAAGCATTTCTAAAAGCCAGGTCAGCCTTTATATGTAAAAGTTCATGCTATCAAAAGCAATATGGAATCTTCTTCCCTGTTGTCATGATTACTTTTTCATGAAATTATTGAACAATTTCTTTTCCATTCTGATCACTGAAAACTACCTTTACAGAAGGGTCTTTACTAAGCAGCCACATGATACATAAATATCTCTATATTCTGGGTCTGTTTAGAGGTCACTATTCTCACTATTTCTTAAACTTCCTTGCCATTGATTGTCTAATATTTTTCTGTCCTAGTCCATGACAAGGTGGCCAAATCAATGGCCTCTATCTATAAGTAGATAAATAATGCAGGTCATCTATTTTTCCAGTCAAAGTAGATAACCAGAAAAATTTCCCCTGGTCAATGCCCACAGATCCTCCTTAGCCATCTAATAAATTTGGTTTTATTTTTTTCCTTCTCAGTTATCTGATCAAAGGGACCTTTCCATGAATCATAGGTATATGTTAAAGCAATGCATCGGGAGACAACACATTATTTTTATAAGAAATATTCTGATGTAACTTTCTTGAGTCTTCATGACCTTCTCAAACATTGTAGGAATATATCATTTCCAGTTGGTAATGGTTTACTGCTGGGCACAATCAACTTTAGGCTTGATGGATCAGATAACACCCATTAAACATCGTGATGGGCAGCCATGTCATTGGGTTATCATTCAGAGCCCAGAAGCCATTTCCCAAAAGAAGAGTTATTTTATGAAAAAACATGAATTTTCTCTAAAACCCTAGGGGCCGTCACTGTGACTGTCTAATAGGCATTTGGCACAGGACCCATAAAGCATCTTTCTCTCTGACAGGTATCTTAAGTGAGTTCATTCTGTCATGTAGACCTGGTGGCAAACCTGCGTATACAATAGGCTGGATGATCTGAAGAGTATTTTATTTTCCTGGGCCCTACTCAAAACTGGTGACCAGTAAGTATTGTGCCTTTACACAACCTAGCGGAAAATGAAAGGTGTAATAACTTACCTATCTCTTTGGAAGAGGCTACAACTACTAGACCCCTCAGGAACTTCACTGAGGTATAAGACCTTGTTTTTTCATAAAATTTACCTCATATCCAGTAGCACCCACATGTCTTTATAAGGCATCAAGATGAAACATTAAATAATATTCTTCAGATTTTATCAGCAGCATGCTATCCATGCAAAGAATCTATGTGGTATCCTATGGAATAAGGGTAGTATCAGAACCTTGTAGACTGAATTCTGTCAAAGAGGTAGGAGGTTATATAGCCTTGAGGCAAGAAAGTGAAGATGTAGAACTGTCCATACCAGGTGAAAGCAAATGTATCTGATGCTTTCTGCTCATTGGAAAGGGAGAAAGCATTTGTTCATTCCATGATGTATCCAAGGTGACAGAGGTTGTTCTAATTTTGTTTCAGTAGAGAGATAACAACTTGAATAGCAATTGAGATTAAAGTAATGATTTGGTATGAGAAGCCACCACTGTTCTTCAGAGTCCATCTTCCTTCTGTAGGATATGCTAGGTCTGACAATTAAGTTCTTGAACTCTTCCTAGAAAAAGTGCTAGATACCTAATTGCTGAATAGCACCTTCAAAATGCTCACCTTGGGAAGCTGTGCACTGATGCCAGTGCCAAGTCCACCCTTCAAAGCAATTTTGGGACTCTTTTTCTGGACTTGTATTACTCCACAGAGCTGTCATTGTATTACTCCTGATGTCCTGAATGTCATCAAAATGTCTTCCTTTCAATATTTCCTTTATCTTCAGGTAAAGAAAAAATTCATTGGTGCCAGATCAGGTGAGTAGGGATGGTGTTCCAATACAGTTATTTTTTACTGGCTAAAAATTCCCTTACAGACAGTGCTGGATAAGGTGGTGCATTGTTGTGATGCAAGAGCCATGAGTTGTGGTGAAAAGTTTAAGTCCTTTTTGGCTAACTTTTTCATCACATCCAAACAGTAAACTTGGTTAGCTGTTTTCACAGTTAGTAAAAATTCAGAATGAACAAACCCTCTGATATAAAAAAAGATTAGCAATATCATTTTAACTATTGATTTGGACTGATGGAACCTTTTCAGTCATGAAGAACTGGCTGACTTCCATTGTACTCTTGATGCTTTGTTTCATCACAAGTGATAACAGGGCCCAAAACATCATCTTGCGTCTCCAAAAGGTCTTGGCAAACTTCAACTCTCCTTTGCTTTTGTTCATTTTCAGGACCATTTTTGCACACCTTTCTCATGCCTAGATTGTCATTTAAAGTTTTCCTAACTATTCTCTTTCAATGTTTACTTGGTTTGCTATGCTTCTCACATATAATCATTTTGAAGCACACTTTGACAAATTTCTGCAATGTTTTCATCAGTTCTGCTCATTACTGACTACTCTGATCTCTCTCATTAATGACGCTTTCTTTCCTCTCAGAAAAATGTTTAATCAATTCGTTCACTGCCATTTTTCATAGCATTCGTCCCATAAACTTGGACTAACATGTCCCTTATTTCACTTCTTTTCTTGCCAAGTTTAACAAGAAATTTAATGTTTGTTCATTGCTCTAATTCAACCTCTGACATTCTTGGGATGACACACAGAAACATGCAACAACAATAATAAATGCCCCTCAGCAAGACACTGCCATACTTCAGCTAGAACGCAGCTGTAGACACTGATGTAGGAAGTTTATGAAATCTTGCTGAGTTGTTTGTACAGTGTTGCCAGTGTAAGTTAGCACACAGTGGCAAGTTTCCAAACTTAATTGTCAGACCTTATATATTAATGGTTTTCTGTATGACAGCTGCTGGAAAGTATCCAGCCATGTATGTCTCTATTTCTCATGTTAACTGGCTGAATACTTTATGGACAGCTCTCGGATATTGTGTAGAATGTGTTAAGAAAAAGTATCCAATGTACTCAGCCCTTTTATGAAGCTAATTTATAGCTTTCATATGAAAGCTATAACCCAATTATAGTGTAAGAATATGGGGAAAGGGGGGGGGGTGGGGAGGGGGGAGACTAGGGGTAAAGGGTGGGGCCACACCTATGGTGCATCTTAGACGGGTTCAGGCGAAACATACTAAATGCAGAACACAAGTGTCTTCATACAATAACTAAGAAAATGACATGACGACTATGTCAAACAGTTTGATGAAAATATTTCAGATTGTATATGAAAGCAGCACATTGTACCCCTTGATTGCACTAATGTACTCAGCTATGATTCAACAATAAAAAAATTAAAAAAAAAAAGAATGTGTTAAGAAGTAGTATTGTGCTAAATTAGAGAAGTGTTCTTCTCTGTATCCTCAAAGCCTATGTGTGCCTGTCACATTGTAAGGCCCAATGAATGAGTGACTAAATGAATAGGAATGTGATCATTGAGAATTTAGTATATTAATGAATAAATGGAAGGAAGTTCAACTGTATTCTAAAGTGGAATTTTAAGATAAAGCCTTTCATGGTCACTTTCTTTTAAGGACTAAGGTAAATATAGATATTAGATAATGTAGAATTGCTTAGACCTAAAGGAATATTTTAAATCAAGGCTCTCATTTATTAAATCATATGGTGAAGAATAACAAATACTAAAATCCTAGAAATTATAGCTATAAATTTAAAACCTCATGAAACAAATGAAAAGAGGATTCTTTCCTAATTACGAATACTTAATTTTAAAAAGAGAAACATGACATAACTACCTCCTTGAAGTATATAAAAGATTTTTCAAATCTATATGGTGACTAGTTACCTATTGCTGCATTGTAAATTGCCCCCAAATGTGGCAGATTAAAATAACAAATATTTCTTATCTCATAGTTTCCTTTTTCAAAATTTCTTTTAGATTTTTATTTTCAAATAATTTTAGACTTACAACAAAATTGCAAAAATAGTTCAAAATGTTTATACATACCCTTCAACTAGTATACGCTGAGGTTGACATCTTATATAATCTATAATACAATTATCAAAGCACAGGAAATTAACATTGTTAAACTACTATTCAAAATTTGTAAACCGTCCTGCCCACTAATGTTCTTTTACTATTCCAGGATCTCATCCAGGATTCCCCATTGTATTAAGTTGCCGTATTTCCTTAGTTTCCTCCAACCTGAAACAGTTCCTTAGTCTGGGTCTCTCAGGATCCTGACACTTGAAAAACATTGGCCAATCATTTTGCAGTAATAGCCTCAATTTGGATCTGTCTGAATTTTTTATTAAATCATAACTGTGTACGTTGATGCATTTATGGGGTTCAGTGTACTGATTTCATATACAGTGTGAAATGCTTACATTGAACTGATTAACACATCCATCACCTTGCCTACTTATTTTTTGTGGTAAGACAATTATATCCTTTTCTTAATAGTTTTGAAATGTACCATTGCATTATGCCTTAGGTGAGGTCCCCCCAGTTATCTTTCCTCCTCTCAGCCTCCCCCTTTTTCTCCCCTCTCTCTCTCCTTCCCTTCTACTTTCTGGCCTATAGTTATGTTTTGCCATTCATATGAATGTGTAGGTGACTATATATTGAGTTCATAGTAGTATTGAGTGCATTGGATACTTTCTTTTTTCATTCTTGAGATACTTTACTAAGAAGAATATGTTCCAGCTCCATCCAGGTACATATAAAAGATGTGAAGTCTTCATCTTTTTATGACTGTGTAGTATTCCCTGGTGTACATATACTACAATTTGTTAATCCATTCTTGGGTCAATGGACGCTCGGGCTGTTTCCTTGTCTTTGCAGTTAGGAACTGGACTGCAATAACCCTTCTGGTGCAAATGTCTTTGTTGTAAAATGATTTTTAATTATCTGGGTATATACCAAGTAGAGGAATTTCAGAATTGATCAGTAGGTGTACTTTTAGTTCCTTGAGTACTCTTCAAATTTCCTTCCAAAAAGGTAGTGTTAGCTTGCATTCCCACCAGCAGTGAAGAAGTGTTCCCTTCTCTCCGCATCCATGCCAACATCTGTAGTTTTGGGATTTGGTTATGTAGGCTAATCTTAACTGGAGTTATCTTTGGATAACTTTGAGTTATCTCAAAGTGGTTTTGATTTGCATTTCTCTGATGATTGAGGATGATGAGTATTTTTTCATGTTTTTGTAGGCCATACCCTGGTCTTCTTCAGAGAAGTTTCTGTTCAAGTCTCTTGCCCACATAGAAATGGGGTTATTTGTTTTTTTCTTATTGATTAGTTAAAGTTCCCTGTGGATTCTAGTTATAAGACCTTTATCAGAAGTATAGTTTCTGTGGTCAAGAATTTAGGGGGCCGCTTGGTTGGGTGGTTGTAGCTCCAGGTCCTCTGTGAAGTTGTGGCCAAGCTGTTAACTAAAGCCGTAGTCAACGAGGGTGGACAATCCGCCTTCCGGGTGGCTTACCTCTCCACCCTATGTCCTGCCTGACTTTCCTATGTCCCACCGACAGGAGTAAAAACTTTCTTTTAAATATTTAAATCTATAACTTCTCTTTAAAATTTACAGAAGTTAGGCCAGGTATGGTGGCTCACACCTGTAATTCTAGCACTCTCAGAAGCTGAAATGGGTGGATTGCCTTAGCTCAGGAGTTCGAGTCCAACCTGAGCAAGAGTGAAACTCTGTCTCTATTAAAAAATAAAAAACAAAACAAACAAACAACAACAAAGAAAAACAGCTTGGTATTGTGGCAGGCACCTATAGTCCCAGCTACTCAGGGAGCTGAGGCAAGAGGATAGCTTGAGCCCAAGAGTTTGAGGTTGCTGTGAGCTATAACACCAGGCACTCTACCCAGGACAACAAAGTGAGGCTCTGTCTCCAAAGAAAAAGGGAAAAAAATAACTAAGGAAACATAGAAAGGAAATTGCAATATAGAATGTTTTAAAATAAAAATTTCAATTTTAAAAGTAGAAATAGGCCAGGCAGGGTGGCTCACACCTGTAATCCTAGCACTCCGAGAGGCCAAGGCAGAAGGATCACTTGAGCTTAGGAGTTTGACACCAGCCTGAGCAAGAGGGACACACCTCTCTAAAAACAGCCTGGCATGTAGTGGGCACCAGTAACTTGGGAGGCTGAGGCAAGAGGATTGCTTGAGCCCAGGAGTTTGAGGTTGCTGTGAGCTATGATGCCATGTAATTCTACCCAGGGCAAAAAAGTGAGATTCTGTTTCAAACAAACAAACAAACAAACAAAATAAAATAAAATAAAATTACAAAGCTAAAAAAGTGGATTTCACAGAGATAGAGAGTAGAACGGTTGTTACCAGAGGCTGGGAAGGGAAGGATAAAGAGAAGTTGATTAATGGGTATAAAAATACAGTTAGATAGAAACAATAAGTTTTATTTGGAAAATTATAGAAAACAACAGTTTGTTGTATATTTCAAAATTGCAGTGTTTCTAACACAAAGAAGTGTTTGAGGTTATGGATACCTCAATCGTCCAGATTTGATCATTACACTTTGTATATACATACATATGTATATATCAAAATATCACATGTACCCCCCAAATATGTACAAGAATGATGTATCTATAAAAAATACAAAATATAAAATAAAATAAAGTTATAAAAGTTATTTTTGCATGCTTTTCATAAATTCCAAAAGAATTTAAAAGAAGATTGTACTTTTTCTTTAGAATTTACTAAACTTTGTTCCTTTAGGAAAATCATATCATTCGTAACACCACTCATCGTATTTGAGTTTCCCATGCACTATACCTATATTCTCCTGCGATTGTGGCCATTATATTCACAGAGATTCTCCATACAGATGTAAACATCTGTCTACTGTGTCTTATAGTTTAGTTACAATTGAACATTTGCCTGTTAGTGTGCATATTATTTATTTTTGGATTGTTTCTTTTAATTTCTCACTTTCAGGGTGTCCCAAAAGGGAACATGTAGCTACTTACTACCTTTAATTACAAAATATTCATTACAAAATTTTACAAAGAGGTGGCCAACGTGTAAAGAATATTTTGTAAATATTTTGTGAAATGTACATAAAACATTTTGTTAAATTTTAAAAAGAAATTACATGTGTGATTAAGTTATATTATCTGTGACTATTATTTCAAGATTGTATAAGAGGTTTTGTAAACTATTTGTTACGAAAAGGATGACTTGGATATGATGGGCTTAGGAAAGACTGTCATACCAGTATGCGATGTTACGGCTCTGTTAATCACCTTGTATAAGAAGGCCTTGACATTGGTAAGGAAGTTTCAGAACAGACCTGTCCAGGAGAAACACAACGTGAGTCACATGTGTAATACTGAGTTTCCTAGGAGCTATACTTAAGAATGTAAAAGGAAATAGGTGAAATTAATTTTAATGATTCGATCATGTATTTTATTTATTTAATTTTACTAGCTATCATTCCAAAATGATCAACAGAAAATCATTGTTTTTTGTTGTGTTCATAGAATCACAGTATGTATGTTGCTCCTACAACATGTCTCAATTTGGATCAGCCGCTCCTCCAAGCCCCCAGCAGACACGTGGCTAATAGCTGTCATCCTGGATAGCACAGGTCTAGAGGCTCCATGAACAGAGAAAATCCAAGGGAGGGAGGAAGTTGTCCGCCGTCCCTTCCTTTATTAGCAGGGGCAGAATGACAGCTGCTGCACGTGTCGTTGTCCCCTTTTTTGCAGCTTTCAGCTCAGAGTCTTGCTGATCCAGCTCAAACGCAGGCCACCTGCAGCCCTGCTTCGTGCCAGAGGCTGCAAGGAGAGGTGGGCAGCAGCTCCGCAGACACAGCCACCTGCCGCAACCCAAAACTAGAAAGGATTCTTTTGACGTGTCTGTCGCAGTCTCCCTCTTCGTTGTCCCCAGACTCTCAGATCCCACCAGACACTCTCCCTCCCTAGCTGCCAAGTACAAAGCTCTTCTCCTCAAACGACAAAGCTTGCATTGCTGTCTCCTTTCCTACTTCACCTATCCAGCGTTTCCTGACCCTCATTCAGCGGATTCCTTATTGTTGCCCACTGCTAACAAGCTCCTTCTTGATCTAACGGGGTCAGAAGGAAGTATCATCACTGTCATAGTCTGATGTTAAAGCCACAGGCCGTAGAGACCAACACGTCTGAGTTCACACCCTGTTTACACCACGCGGGAGCTGTGTGATCTCAAGAAGGAGGGTAAATTCGGAGCTACGGCTATCCATAAAATTAAGGTGAAAATAATACGGCACTTTGTGGCGAGACTCAGCTGAGGCAATGGGCGTGGTAAACTTAGCACAGCCCCTGACCCGTTGCATGCAACTAATCAACAGAAGCTCTTATTATCATACTATTCCTTAATCTATAATACCTTCCCTACTTCCAGCCACATGTCTAAATCCTAATCACGTTTCCCACCTCTTTTCTAGGCCTTCTACAAATTTTAATCTCTCCTTTTCATGTCTTTCTTGAGAACTATGACATAAACTTACACTGGCATTGACATCTAGTCCAGGATGAATAATGATCACCTAGTAAATTCTTTAATTATCAGTTGATGACGAAAAAGAAACCTATAGCAGATGCTGTTGGTACCCAACCCCACTTTTCTCCACCCACCTGAGCGTTTGCAATTATGGTGGACAATTGTACCCTGCCCCCTCCGGGCATGTTAATGGGTTCTGCAGAAGTTTTGCAGTAGGACGGAGCCCAGCTGCCCACAGCAGCATCCCACTCGCTAACATGCCCCCTTCCCTGTCTCACTTTCCTCTTACCCATTTAATCTATCTGGAATCACCTCCTGAACAACCAACGTCCAACAGAGTTCTTGTCCCAAATTTTGCTTTTGGGAGAAAACTAAATAAAATAAATAATGTCATGAGTCCATACTGAATGTCGAGCACAGGGTGGGCATTCTTCTCTCATTATCGCTTTCATATCCCAAACGTTCTTGTGGGATTGTAGCCAAACCAAACTGCGTACCCTTAGCCTAACACCAAAGCATACAGTGTTTGCAGCTAGAAAGGTTTATTGTAAAGCAGCCAAAACAAGGACACAGAGTCAGACCCAAATTTGTCTCCTTGAGCTGGGGTTTGGGGTTTGTTTTCTAGTCCGAGTGCAGGGACTGAAGCCAGGGCTGTGCTCTGACTGGGTGCTGCCATGGGGTGAGGCTAGGGCTTGATCTGATTGGATGCTTCATCTGATTGGATCCTGGATCCTGGATCCTACCATGTAGTGCCCATGCCTCAGTTCATTCCCTAGTCCCTGGTTCTAGCACTTAGGGCCCACCCATGTTTGGTGCGTGCTTGGTTCATCTGCTCATGCTCAGGTTACACGCTCTTCAGCCTACGGGTCCATGGCCCCTGAAAAGCAACTGGCAGCTTTGTTACATGAGTTGAACCAGTTTGATCAGATGCGTTTAGAAGATTGGTGGTTATTAGGCTCATTTTGTAGTAAGAAATTAGAAAACCAAGACCCAAAATAATTGACTTGTTCAGGGTTATGGATAACCCTTTTATAAGTGCAAAACTGGCGATCCAAATACTTCTTTAGAGGCTCATTTCTGAATTAATAATTATGTAGAAAAAGAATAAAACATTTCAGAGTAAAGCTGAAAGAAACATACTACAGAAAATAGTCAGGTAAAATTAGGTCTCTTTCTTAGGTTCAGTCAAAATGTGGAAAACTAAGATACAGAAAAAGAATGTAATGAAATAGTATCTTGAGACATTGTACATTAGATGTACATTGTCTTAGATGTCACTTAAATGCCTTATTTATAATCCTTTTTTTTTTTTTTATTCTGGGAAGTAGAGATGGGAAGATATGGCAGCAGAGAGCTAACAGAATGAGTCAGATTTCTTAACAAGGTATTAAAAGATGAAACCAATTTGGCCTCTATGACGTTGGAGAAAGAATTGGACCAAGGGGACTTTTATGCGTGCTTAGATACTGAAAAGAAAAGGCTTGGATTGATGAAAATATTACTGAGAAAAATTTCTGTTTCATGTTAAAATTTTCTCATTCAGAATTGTAGGTTTTTTTTTTTTTTTAATCTTCCCAAGTCACACAGGCCATATACATAAGGGCGATTGAATTATAATGTGAAATGTCAAATCCAGTAAATATGGGGAAGGAGATAGCTGGGCAAATGTTAAAGGGGACAGAGGAAAAAGAGGTATGTTTTCCATGTGCAGAGGCAAGTGTTGGTGGCCAGTGCATTTCCTAGATTCTTAGGAACTATATTAATCCAATTGGAGAAGTTAGAAATATTCAGCTGGAATTAGGGAGCAGATATATTACTCAATTGAACTAATAAAGTGGCTCTCTGTGGTCTAGCTGTCAAATGGAGTCTACAATTCTTGAAAAATGAAGATGAGGAGTTTATACGAGGTGAAGCCCAGCATCTTCATAAGAAAGAGAATTGTATCTTCAGTTTTCATAAAGTTTGAGAATATTTCATATTTCTTTTAAGTTTTGAGATAATCAGACAAAATGTATTCTGTATTTATTATGTATTGCCTCCATAGTTGCCATTATTTGCCTTTATAATGTCATATAAAATTATGAAGAACTAGTCAATTTGAATTAGGCATCGTAGTTGGAGTCCTTTGAATTTTTTAATGGTTTTCACTTATGAAACCCAAAAGTCTTACATCATGTTACTTAATGTAAATTTATTAGCGCTGCTATAAAGCCATTTAGTTCTGAACCCTAGAAAAAGTGACTTGTAGCCAACCAAGCTTTTATAGGGCATCCTGTAATTCACATTTTAACAAATGTCATTTTCTAAGTGCATTACCTCATGTTTGGCTACAACCCAGCTGCATCCTGAGAGAATAAGAGAAATGTGCTTTCCGACGGGTTCATGCATATTTTATTTTACTTTTCATTAAGAAATTAGTCTGTAAAGGAAATCAATAATCTTCTGTGACTGAGGGGAGAGGTCAATGGTGTGTTTTCATATCTCAGATCAAACTGCCTGTAGCGAGCTGTTGCTGATAGAGTTTTTGTCCTTTCTTCTTCCTGCAGCCTGGGTGCATGGCGACCCCAGGAGAGTGGCCTACCCTACAGACAGCCAGGGCCACTTTTGTGGCCAGAAGGGCACCCCTAACGAGTGAGTATGGCCACTTTTGCTTTGTATGATTTTGTTGTCTAAATTTGAACCTAGATACCACTTTTTCTTCAATCCTACTGGACTTCTTATGAAGATTGAAATTCATAAGGAAGGCCTTCTCTCCTGTTTCTACAGATGGCTGTCAGCGATATGACCTCAGACAGGATGTCATTATTATGCAACATTTTATTAGCATGCACGTGACTCTGCTTAGTAAAAATATAATTATAATGAATGAGTTGGACCAGCAGTTTTATCTGAAGTCATATTTTTAAAATGCCTTGTAAAATGAGCCTTTAGAAGACTGAGTTGTGAGTAGCTGCTGAGAAGCTGACAGTACAATCGTTAGAATTATTTTTGTCACACTGCCTACTGGTAATTCTTTCAAAGTGAGAATCACACCAGAAAGGCTTCCATGATTGGTCAGCTTTTCAAGGAAACTCTGCTATTGTGGACAAGGCCCAGGAGTAGCTAAACAAACAAGGAAGAATGTTCCATCAGATTCCTTTTTCATGTTAATTAGAAGTTTCCATTTCTGAAAGCATGTTTTCTATTTTTTTTTCTTTTTTACCTAAAAACAAACCAGCAAGCCCCTACCAATCTCACATTTTTTTTTTTTTTTTTTTTTGTAGAGACAGAGTCTCACTTTATCACCCTCAGTAGAGTGCCATGGCGTTACACAGCTCACAGCAACCTCCAACTCCTGGGCTTAGGCAATTCTCTTGCTTCAGCCTCCCGAGCAGCTGGGACTACAGGCGCCTGCCACAACGCCTGGCTATTTTTCTGTTTTGCAGTTCAGTTGAGGCCAGGTTTGAACCCGCCACCTTTGGTATATGGGGCCTGCGCCCTACTCGCTGAGCCACAGCCGCCGCCCCAATCTCACATTTTTAAACAGAACTTTCCCTCCTTTCTTACTGATCCATTCCTTTTCTGGGGTTGTTGCTGAATCTCCTGGCTGTTCAAAGCCAATTCAGTTTTTTTTAAGGCTGGTTTGGGATGGTTAAAAAGAAAACAGAGCAGCAAGGCTCTCTCCCCGCAATCCCAACAACAAAAACCATGCTTGGTGGTGCTTCAAGTAAGTTCTCTACGCTGCCCACTTGTAACTGTGGATCTTACTATTCCAAGAGATATACAGATTTAACAAAAAGACAGATCTAGGAAAATGTTCAGAAAATTCATGTGGTAGAGTTATTACAGACAATCAAGAAAATGCAAAAATTTTAGGTGGGGATGAAAATTCTTAATCATGCACGTCTTGGCGAGTTGGTAGGGGACAGACTGACTCCTACAAAAGGGCCTCATTGCCTATTAGCAAAAACTGGACCAGATTCTAATTCAGAATGGTGATTTTTATTTTAACTTCAATAACTCGGAAAGTGCTAGATGTTGCCAACATCCCAATAAAACCATCGCACTCTGAAGGACAAAGAAAAGCCTAGTGGTGAAAAAAGTCGTACAAATCTCCAAATCTTGAGTTCTTTGAAAAGGGCTATTTTTAAACAAGCTTTTGTGACAATAAGTTTCACAGACCTAAGCCAATGACCCGTATATTTCAAACATAAAATGTGCCACTACAAATTTCAATATATAAAAATCATTCAAAGATAATCCTACTTAACAGGCAGACATGTTCATTATTTATATAAACATTATTTATATAATCAATAAATAGTTATTATTTATAATAACTATGTTGTAAACTATGCAGAGACCCAATAATATGTGGATAATAGTAAGTTATGGCCCATCGATTACACATAGAGCCATTGAAAATTATGTTAATATCTTTAATTGTCAATTCTGTTGATTTTTCTTTATAGTTTCTGGATTTTCTGTCATGATTATATTAATAATTCCTTTCTTCCTCCTTAAGATAACATTCTCCTGTATTTCTCTAGGATTTTTAATATTTAAATTTCCTTTTCAATTTCTACTTTGTGTGGAATTAATTTTTGTATGTGAACTGAACTAGGAATCAATTTCTTTTTCCAAATGCAGAGCCAATTATTTCAGAATAGTTTAATAATATGCACTTTCTCCTCTGATTTCTGAAAGAATTATCATATAATAAATTTATGTATTTTTGTTTCTGAACCATCTAACCTGTTCCAATATATATTTTTAAGCCTCTCAATTGTTTAAATGTTATAATAAATGTGTATTGATTTAAAATTTTAATAAATTACTTTAAATTATGCTTAGCAGTTTAGTAGTAAGTAAAAATATTTATGAAAAAATAAAATTTGAATCATGATAAAAAATTTTGTAGGGCTGGGCACAGTGGCTCATGCCTGTAATCCCGGCACTCTGGGAGGCCAAGGAAGGCAGATTGCATATATCAACATATATCTGAAAAAATGTACCAAGAGCTTTATTATTTGAACTGTTTTTACAAAATCAAAAAGAAAGAGTTGATCATTCCATATGAAAGTAGATAAAAGTCAGAAACAGGAAGAACAGAATACTGGCCAATAAAAATAGAAAATGTTGTTCAACCCCAGTTAAAATAGAAAATGCAAATGAAGATATTATTTTTGTCTATTAGGTTGTCAAAGAAAATTTTTAAATGAAAATTTCCAGTGTTGACCTGAGTAAACAGAAATAAGCACCTCATTTTATACTCAGGGTTGTGTTATGTGATAATATTTCTCATATTTTATAAAATATATTTGTCAGACTTGTATATTCTTTTCGATTCATCAGTTTTCTTCCTAAAATCTTATCTAATGGAAATTTGCAGGTATTTCCATTGTTATGGGTCCCATGAAATAGTGATAACAAGATGGGAAGGGCCTATGTGTCTATCAGTAGGAGAATTATTAAATGGATTACAGTACAGTCATATAATAAAATACCATTTAATCATTAAAAATCATTCATGATACATTGTTAATTTAAGAATTCAGGTTACTAAAAATGGCATATATAGTACAATTCCATTTTGTGAGTATGTTTATAAATGTGTATACTTTATATTCACTCACACAAAACAAATCTATATATTCAAGGAAAAAACATCTGAAAAGATATACATATGCCAACAGTAGTTATTCCTTGGTGATAGGATTATATTTTTATTTTTATTCACATACTTTTTAGCCCCTGTTGTGTCACAGACAGCATCCTAAAGGCTGTGATTGTAGTGCGAACTAAGGGGCAAGCTGCTAGCCCTCAAAAAGCTGAATGTGAAAGGGAAATACACAACAAAGATGTAAATAAACAAGATGATTTCAAATAGTGACAAACACTGGGAAGGAAAGTACAAGGACAGGCGGCCTGGTGGAAGGTGACTGCTATGCAGTGGGAGGCAGTCACCTTGCGGCTGCATGAGTAGAAGGGTGCTTTCATGAGGAGGTGACTTTTGAACTGAGGTATGAAGACAAGGCAGAGGCCAACCTTACAAAAGCCCTGGCAGGAGCTTTCAAGCCAGAGGCAACCAGTGCAAAGGTCCTGGGGCAGGAGTGACCTTAGGATACTCCCGGCAGAGACAGAAGCCCAGAGGCTGGAATGTAGCAGAGAGGGCAGAGGAGTGTGTAGACATCTGTCTGAGACGCAGGTAAGAGTCCGATTTGGGGAGTCCTAGAGGCTCTAATAAAGTGATTGCATTATTTATGAATACAGGGAAGTCTGTAAAAGGTGTTCAGCAAGAGTGAGCCAGTCTACTTTACTGCTTCATAGAACCACTCTTGTGGCTTTTATACTTTCTTGAACTGTTTCACTTGTTCAGTGAGCATGTATGCCGAAAAAGGTTAAGCTCTTTTCATTTTGAAAAAAATGAATGGCGCATTTTGTTATAGAACATGACATAAGTTTTGAGTAATTTTTATTTTATTTATCTGCTTCTATGCATCATGAATTTCTATAAAAATATGTATTTTTTATATTTTATAATATAAAGTATAATATATAATATTGTAAATATATGTTTTTATTGTATAAAATAATATATAAATATAAAATATATCACATATCATATAAATTTCATCAAAATTTCTCTCAAATTTTCCAAAAATATAGGAAAAGAAAAGCACATAAGCTGAGGCAATGGATTATCTTAGTTATTAAAGTCCTTTAAAAAAATAACAGAAAAAAACAAAAATTTTTTCAAATGAATACAGAGGGTGCCAAAAATGTGTACTCATTTTAAGAAAGAAAAAAAGTATTAAAATTGTGGCTTGGCGCCTGTGGCTCAACGGGCTAAGGCGCCAGCCACGTACACCTGAGATGCTAGGTTCGAATCCAGCCCGGGCCCGCCAAACAACAATGACGGCTGCCACCAAAAAATGGCCGGGTGTTGTGGCGGGCGCCTGTAGTCCCAGCTACTTGGGAGGCAGAGGCAGGAGACTTCCTTGAGCCCAGGAATTGGAGTTTGCTGTGAGCTGTGATGCTACAGCACTCTATCCAGGGTGACAGCTTGAGGCTCTGTCTCAAAAAAAAAAAACAAGTATTAAAATTGCAATACTCAATATATACTGGTAACAAAAGATAAATATAAGTTATATTGAGCACGTCTTGTAATTGCAGACATCAAACATGACTTGAGTTTTACAATATTAATACAGCTTTTTCCTGTCTTAAAATATGTGTACATATTTTGGCACCCCGTATGTGCCCTGGAGTCGAATTCTGATTTTACCTCCTTACAGCATCAACCCTGGGGTATGAAACACAACTTACCTCATCCTTAATTTTCTGATAACAATGCAAAAATTAAATGAGAGAACAGTAATTCAGGAGAAATATGTGGTGTCCCTTCTCTTTACAAAGCACTTCCATGTTCCACGCTACACCATTTGTTGAGGTCCTCCAAAGGCCTGTCCCTATGCCTTATGCTAGAGATACTCCAGTTCAAAAGACACCGATTTCTTCCTCAAGGATCTCTTGGTCTTCAGGGATAGAGTTAGGAAAGCCATGGACTTGGATCTGGTGTGTTCAATGCAGTGTGCTATCTTAGGACTACAGTATAGTGCTGACAATCCCATCTGAAGCAGATTTGGGGATTGTCAGCACAATACCCCCCACCATTCCTTTCCCTAGTTAGTCTCAGGAACAAGACCCTGATTTACTGCCTTGAGTACTTACCACCACCTGGATTTATCCTCATTATTAAGTTGTTAACTTTGTTTATCCCACCACCAATTCTGCCACTGGGCCCAAAGTTCTGTAGGACCAGGGACATTGTCATTTTCACTGTTGTGTCCTCACCCCTACAACATGTCAGGCACGGTAGTAGGTGCTCAGTGAATTCTTTGTTAAGTGAATGAAAAGAGTGATTTACTTCCAAGGTGGAGATCACTGTAAAGATCTTATCGGAGACTCTTTACACTATTGCTAAGTGCATCTCATTATTATTACTAGCATTTGGAAAATTAGGAAGCTGAAATTGGCAAAACTCTAAATTACTTAAGATCCAACTGCCTATTAAGTGGCAAAGATAGCGTGTCCCAAACACTGCACCGTTTAGGCTGCGCCCTGACAGACTGACAGTGAAATTGGTCTTACACATTATGTTTGACCTGGCCTAAAAGTCTTCAACAGACCTGGTAATCTTGAAACCAGAGCTGGTTTGTATGTGTATGTATATTTCTTTGCCAAATGAAATCTGTCCATGCCAGGTGCATTTATGTAAGCAAGTTAGGCAGCTTCAATTGAAAAAATACACTTGTGTGTGTCAGGATGTGCTTAAAGCAATCCTTAGATTCCCAACTCTGGAAGACAAATCTTATGACTGAGTTTGAATTTATGTCTAGAGGTGGAGTGATAATATTTGAGGCACAGAGTTTGGCCTTTTGTGCTTTGTCTATGATTGAAAGAACTCCAGAGAAACGCCAGGAGTTTTCTGAAGTGTCAAAACAGACAAAACAGAGACTTCAAAGGAACGCGGGGTGCTTTGCTGTTTGTGTAACTTTCTCTGACTCTTGAGTTCCAGGAAAGTTGTTCATGATGCTTGGGTACAGACCTTTTCTTTGAGCTTTCCACTAAAAAGCAAGCAGCTGATTGATTTTTGATGCCACCTTCTGGCTACTACAAAAACTTCAGCTTTATGAAGGTTATGTTAAAGCAGCTTTGAACATTGTCTGAAGCAGCACCCTTACCAAATTGGGCAGACTGAAATACCTGCCCCCCACGGGTTCAGATAAGGAAACAGGAAAGATTAAGAGGACAAAGCTCTTCTTTTAAGTTTTTTTCTATTGATATCTAGTATTAGTATACAATTTATAGGGTATATATTATATTTTATTACATGTATAAAACATGTAATGATCAAGTCAGGGTATTTGGGTATCCACCACCAAAGTGTTTGTGATTTCTATGTGCAGAGAACATTTTAATCCTCTCTTGCAGTTTTTTGGAAATATATGTGATAGGTAAAAACTAAAAAGGAGTGAAACAGAACACTCAAGAACAAAGTGTGACAAAGGTGGTAATATTTATTTTGACACTTGAGAGCAAGTTGGCTGTGATCTACTGGATATTAGCAGGGCTTAGGGAGAGAGGCCCGTCTTTTATAACAGGCTGAGGGGGAGCTGGTTTCCCTCAAGGACCCCCAGACTGTTGTTCTCCCCAGGGTGTCAGAGGTCTCTCTCCTCACCGGGTCTCTCCTGGCCTACTCTTCTTGTCACTGTCAGAGGCTGGCAGTGTCAGCGCAGCCCTCACGGGTCTGCAGCTGGGCCAGTGCCAGGACGTGGCCGACACGCAGCACGTCCCTCTCATCCGAGTTCCAACTACCTGTAACACAGTCTCACAGAAAGGCTTTTCAGTTCAACATGGGGTTAGCTTGGCCAACTGAACGATAAGGAAAGTATTCAGCCAGGGTAGGAAAACTTGAAGCGCATGTGACTGGACACTCTCCGGGCAGCCCTGTACTCACAGTCCTCACACACTACCTGCTAACCGCGTTTATCTTCAGAATCTAGTCCTTCTGTGTGTTCGTACCCAGTAATGAAACTCTCTTTATTCCCCTCCCCTATCCAAGCAGGAGGGCAGGTTCTTGGGCCCTTGGACAGCAGGTGTGACATAGGCGATGGCTCTATCGAAGGCAGGAAATGCTGTGTTGGTGGTGACTGCAGCAAGCTGGGCAAGCTAGTCCCCAGGCTGACAGGTGGCACATGTGGGTGGGTGCCAGCTGTCGTGGTTCTGGTCCGTTGGATGGCCTTGTCCTAAGGTCTTTGGTATCAGTGGTACCGGTGGACTGGGCTGAAAAGTCCGCAGGCCCCTGGACGGTATGCCCCCAGCATTGTGTGTGGTGCTGGTGTGTGTGGCAGGCAGAGGCAGGGTGACCCCAGAGTCCTAGCGGAAGCTTGGGTCAGGAAGGCTGCACTGCAGCTCTGCTGCTGGTGGGGGGCAGGACTGCTTTCAGAGGAAAGGTTCCCAGCTGCAAGGGGAACAGCCTTTCCTCAGGGTGCTCATAATGTGCAGTGGGCCAGCTGTTACCAGACCAGGAGGGTCTGGCCACCTGTTACTTTTGGCCAATATGCAGAGATGGGGACAGCTCCACTGGACTTTATTTGTCAGAAGGCCAGTGATTCTAGAGTGAGGGCAGCCTCTCCAAGACTGTTCTGTTCTTCCATTTCCAAAATCACAGTTTTAGACATAAAGGTTCAAAGCAAAGACTACATTAGCTCTTACTTCAAATGATAATTAGCATAACGCAGTGACCCGTTACAATATTTCCAATTCAAAAGTCAATCTTCCTAAACTATTCAAGATGGGCATCTTTAGGGTGGGAAATAAATTTACGAAACAGTAAGAATGGGAAACAGGAGGTGAAGGTCACGCAGGACCTACACTGACCAGGCCAGCTGTGTCGAGTTGGCCCTAGCCTGACTGGCTCCATCTTACTCTCACTACTGCTGCCCAGGGCTCCTGTGTGGGTCCTGGAGGCAGTGGCCAGCTGCAGTGCTCAGTAGCAGGTGGGGAATGTGCACGGGGCCCCGGTACGGAGCATCCCACAGTCTCCAGGCAGCTGCTTATGTTGGTCTCTGGGCCCACCAGGGTGTCGGGCTCTCCCACGGCCAGGACTGCAGGAGTTCGGAAGTGTGGACCGCTGGGGCCTCTCACTCACCCCTTCCCTGGAGGGCTCTTAGCCAGTCCTGGCTGAGCAGACTGCTCACCTCCTTCCAGGCCTTAGGTTTTCCTGTCACTTCTTGTGACTTCCAGCGTTCTCTCTTAGGTTTCCTATTCAACGTGTGACAATCTACTCGCTATTTTGGCTCTTTACGTAGGAGGGGCGCAGTACAGGTCTCTAGCCAGCCATCTTGAGTTCCCTCGCATTGAAGTTTTTTGCATTCAATTTGTCATCCACGTGAAGCAGTAATAATTTTGTTTTCAATTGTCTGCAGAACTGCTGGCAAAGGTATACCACAACTCTGTCTGACCAAATGCACTGCAAGCTCCAGACATACCACTGGGTGTAATTTAAGAAATTTGTATCCGAATAGTACGTGTGTGTGAAAATGAATCAAACAGAAATGAAGAGCTGATTGATGATAAGCCTCCCAGCCCAGGCCTCCTTAAAGCAATCTCATGTCCCTGAGACAATTTCTTCTCTCTCTGGTTTCAGTTCTTATGGAAGTTTTTTATAAATCTCTTAATAATACGCTCATTCCTTCATTCTGTGCTTATGAAGTTTAGATAGTATCCATTGGCAGCCTGTTGTGAAAAATAAAGATTTTAACTCATTTACATCATCTGTTCCTTGATCCCCCCCATGCTACATTTGACAGTTAAATTACTTTTTCTAGATTTTCTTACAGTTACTTTTGTGACTTTAAATAGTATATAAGACTTCTTATTCTACTAACTTTGTCAGTGACTTGACTGCTCTTTGTTTCAGAGAATATTATCATATTATCCCCCAACCTCCTCTCCACCTTTCTGTTTCCTCCCATCTAATACTTTCTCTTTTATGCGGCCAAATTTGTCACCATTTACGTCCCTCAACAGAATCTTGCTTGTTCTGTTCTTAGGTTCATCAGTGGGAAACGATAAAAGACCTTTACTTTGTCCTAACTATGCAAACTGTATTCACTGCCAGGCCAGGACATTTTCACTTGTCCGTCCCTGATGAAAGCCAAACCCTACACTCTGTCAACATCATAGGGTTGTCTCACATTTAATTGGCTTTAAGACAAGGCAATGACACCCTTGTAAAATATTTTTTATTTTTCCACTAAGTTTTTTTCTCGAATAGCCTTCAAAAATATGTGTTTTTTGCCCTCCCAACGACACTGCTTTCAGAGGCCCCTTCCTCTCTGAAGCTCCACCAGGCAGGGCTCTGTCCCTTGGCCCTACTCAGGACCTGGTGAATTGTGGGCTTGTTGCATGGTTTCAATTCTGGGACTTCTCTACCTCGTTAGATTGACTTTTTCTAGAGTTGCCAGAGTTAGGAAATAAAAACACAGAATTCCAAGTTAAATTTCAATTGCAGATAAACAAGAATTTTTTAGTGTGTAAGTACACATTTCATGTTGCCTGTCTCCCAAGGCTTCCTCTTTCCTTGACAACCCCCTTGTTTCGATAGAGAATATTCTTGATTCCCTTCCTAAGAAAAGAGGGCACTGCAGGTAAACTTGCTAAACCCCTGGAAATGTCTTTTCTCCCATTTTCTTTTCACTTTTTACATTCAGTTGACGTTCTAGCTATAGAATTGTAGCTTGAAAGAAACCAATTCCTCTCAGAAACCTGAAGACATTGTTGCGTTGGTTGTGGAGTCCAGTATGTCTAATGCCAATCTGACTTGTATACCTTGTGATATTTTTTCCTCTCATGAAATGTTTAAACCATTTCTTCATTGAAATGAAGATTTCATTTCATTTCATTTCATTCATTTCATGGAATGAGATTTCATGTTCTGAAATCTCAGCATTTAATGGAGATCATTTAAAAAAAATCTTTTTGTTTAATTTTTGGTGGGTCCTTTAATTCTTAAGACCTTTGACCCTTATCAGCTCTGGAAATTTTCTTCTGTTATTTCTTTGTTGTTTCCATGCTTTCCATTTTATTGTTTGTCTCTTTGGAACTATTAGGCATAGCTTCCTCCGGGATTAGTCTCAATGCCATTTTTTCCTTATATTTTTCGTTTCTGACTTTTTGTTCTATATTATAGAGTTTTACATTTTTTTCAAGCTCTTCTTTTGAAGTTTTTATTTTGGCAATGATATTCTTAATCTCCATAAGCCTTTCTTATTTTCCAGCTATTACTGTACATTGACATCACATTTTTTATTCTGTAGGTAATCTGCTTGAATTACTCTGTATATATGGGAGGATTTTTAAAGGTCTCTCTCATGAGTCAGTTATTTTAATTTCAACCAGCATTAGTTTTGGTTTATTTGACTTAGTCTCTCTCTTTTACGTTCTGATCTTCTTATATGCCTGAGGCCATTGATTAGTCATACTTACAAAAGAAAGAAGGACTGGTTATGTTAGGTGGATTTGCTTTACTGCTTCACTAGCAGGTTATCTTAGCAGAGAGGTCTCTGCACCATGAGGAATGGTGGGGCGGTGGTGACTGGCAGATTTCACTGCAGCAAGAACTATGGGAAGCTGGATGTCAGGTGCTGTCTTTCAAACTGCCAGATGATGAAAGGTTGTAGACTGAGGTATAAAATACCACAAAAGCCTGTGCTATCCTCAGAAGGTTCATTCAATAAAAAGTTCTCTATTTTTGTATGGTTTTTGGAGGAGTCCTCAGAAATTCTAAGTGTAGGGGTCTGGGGGAAGGACAGAGGTGCTGATTCCCACTGGAAATCTGTATATAAACCTTCAATTAATCTCCCTGCTTTGGGCCACATTTCTCACCCTTGACTTTGATTCCAGTATGTTTCATGATTTCTAATAGGAAAATCCTATCTCACCTACTCTATGGCCCTCTATGGTACACTCACTATTCCACACACACTTTCATACGTATTCTATCTTCCAAAAAGTGTTGAATTTGCTTGTGTAATTGTAAGCAAAACCCATCCTCTACATTCTTAGCTAGTGTGGTGAGCATTATTCTTTTTTGGTACTTTTATTATTCTACTTCAAAGAGTCTCAGGAAGGAAGAGAGATGGGGTTAAGTGTTCAGTACGTTATCTTGTGCTAGTAGTTTGCTGTCACTTCTATTTTTTTTTTTATTTCTTGGTGGAAAGTGAAAATATAATTCAAATTAAATAATGGATTGCCTCCTCAATTACTCTCCCAGAATTTCTCAGCTGCAACCACCACCAGCTACTTTGTACCTAAAAAATCTGAGGTCCACTGAAATTGGAAGCTATCAACAAGACTGTGGTAAAATGATAATAGGTGTGTGCTAAAAAATTAAGGAGGATTCTAAAACTCTTAAAAGACTTATTTTGGAATTGGTCTTATTTATGCTATAATATTTGGTAAGTTGCTGGAAGGGGGCAAGTTCTGGGAAGGTAGGGATATAAAGATGAATAGGGTATAAACCTTACCCTTGAGGATAACATAATCTGGTGAATAACTTGAGTTTATATAGCATTTTGCAGTTTATAAATCAGTTTTACCCATCGTGGACTCTTGACACTTGCTGATTTACCATTCACAATTTTAACTACTCATCAGGGACCCGAGTGGTCCATGACATGTAATAACTTACTCATTTGTCAGGAACACGTTCAACCCACATGTGAGACAGTGTGGATAACGTAGTCGCTTCGTTGCTGAAAGTGACTTTGTGGATGACAAAGCAGCTTGTGCATATTGTATAGGACTTTACAACCAGCTTCTTGAGCCACTTGACTCAATGGGATACAGACAGACAATAGGTTTATTTTTCTCCTATCATTGCTTTTAACAATACTCTTTCAAATCTCCCTTTTTTGCTTTGATCTTTCGGCTAGAACACACAGATTTCAGAGAGTTTATGTTGTTAAAAAGTTCAGTGTTGTCCAATTTAAAGTTTCAGCTTCATTTCTTCTACTCCCCCAGCTCAGGCAGGGGAGAGGGCCTTGTCTGCGGTTTCCCTTCTCCTCTCTCCCTTTCTGATTCTAACTCTTTTGTCATGTTGTGAGGGATGAAAGGAGAAGAAAAGGGATAGTGTCTATTCCTTTCCTGGCCACTGCCCATTCTTAGTAAAGAAGGAAGGTGTGAATTTTCTGTGTTGCTGCTATTGTTACTGCGGCTGAGACATAACTGAGTAGCTGTCATCACGATCATTGCGGCCTAAGGCTAGTGCTGTCATGCGCAAGGAAATTTTGTGGGGAGCCCTCCCCGATGGTTCTTTGATGTGAGAGATGAGTGTTGGTGTGCTCTCTTCCAAACTCTTCCAGCTCCATCCCTGGTGATTCATCTGTGCAGCCTTTTACTGCCAGGTGAAGCACCACCAGGGAGGCTCACGTCCATTTATGGACTACACGTCCTGCCATCACAGGCTGCTCTGCCTCTGCCCTCTTTCCATCCATTGGCACTTTTCGACTCTCTTGTTTCTCCTCGCTCTGTTGGGCACAGGGATCTGACTAGCTAGTCTGCTGTGAGAGAAGTATTCAATTAGAAAATAAGATGTTAGTCTCTCATCTTACTGGCACTTTCCATCTCTATGAGACACTCTTTTTAATGAGGATCATTGCATCCTGCTAACTTCACTGGCTCTAATTCATCTTCCTGCCCCTCAGCTTTTGCTTGTGTAGGCAAGGCAGGAAAGGGGTAGTAGCAACGGAAGGACCTACCACAAATTTTTTGTGCAGGGCTTTCTTTACCCTTAGATTTGTATCTTACATACTGATTTAGAATTAATAGGAAAAGACAACTACTCAGTGGCCCATCATACATTTTATGCTATGCAGGTAGTCACATTAATTAACATGCATTATTGGGGACTGGACGAGGTGCTGGGAAACATTCTTCTTGCATATTTAGGGCTGTGTTTCTTAAAATTTGGCTCGTAGACTTTCTCTATATGAGTTCATTGGGGAGCTTAGGGGAAGAGATGCTAATTCCTGGGCCCCATATCTAGATATTTGGGGTTTTGAGGGTTGAGAGTCAGGAATGAGGATTTTCAACAAGCACTTCAAGTTTTTGTTTTTGCTTTTATTTATCTATTGAATGATATTTATTGATTTACATATGTCAAACCATCCTTGCATGCCTAAGATGAAGCCCACTTGGTCCTGGTGGATTATTGTTTTGATGTGCTGTTGAATTTGGTTTGCTAGTATTTTCCTGAGGATTTTTCCATCTACATTCATAAGAAATGGTTCACAATTTTCTTTTATTGTTATGTTCTTTCCTTGCTTTGGTATCAAGGTGATACTGGCTTCATAGGATAAGTTGTGAAAGACTCCCTCCTTCTCAATATTATGGAATAATTTCTGTATTATGGATACCAGATCTTTTTTTTTTTTTTTGAGACAGAGTCTCACTATGTTGCCCTCAGTAAAGTGTCATTGCATCACAGCTCACAGCAACCTCAAATTCTTGGGCTGAGCAATTCTCTTGCCTAAGCTTCCCAAGTAGCTAGGACTACAGCCACCACAATGCCCAGCTACTTTTTGTTGTTGTTGTAGTTGGCATTGTTGTTTAGCAGGCCCGGGAAGGGATTGAACCCACCAACCCCAGTGTATGTCGCTGGCATCCTGATCACTGAGATATGGGCGCCAAGCCAGATACCAGATCTTCTTTATTGGCCTATTAGATTTCAGCTGTGAATCCATCTCATCTAGGTTGGTTTTGTTTTTGTTTGTTTGTTTAGAGGTTGTTTTGTTAAGAGGTTTTTTTGTTGCTGATTTATTTCACAGATCATTACTCACCTGTTCAGAAGTTATAAATCTTTCTGCCTGAGTTTAGGAGGTTGTATCTTTCCAGGAACTCGTCTATTTCTTCCACATTCTCTAATTTTTGTGCACAGGGATTAAAGTAGTATTCATGGATAATGTTTTGTATTTCTGCAGTATCAATTTTAATGTCATCTTTTTCATTTTTATTTTTTTATTTTGAGACAGAGTCTTACCATGTTGCCCTCGGTAGAGTGCTGTGGCATCATCTCAAACTCTTGAGCTCAGGCACGCACCATAACACCTGGCTAATCTTTTTCCTTTTTAATTGAGCTTATGTGGGTCCTTTCTCTTCTGTCCTTGGTTGATCTAGCAAGAGGTCTATCATTTTGTTTGTCTTTTCAAAGAACCGCCTTTTTATGTTAATCCTTTACATTTGTCATTTTTCTGTTCTCTAATTGATTTAGTTCTGCTCCAATCTTTGTTATTTATTTTCTTCTGCTGGCTTTGCATTTGGTTTGTTCTTCCTTTTCTAGTTCCTTAAGGTGTGACATAAGGTTGCAATTTGCACTTCACTAGATGAAGAAAAATATTTGACAAAATCCAGCATCGTTTTTCATGATAAGAACCCTTAAAAACTATGCATAGAAGAGACATATATCAGAATTATAGATTCTATAATCTATAATAGAATATAGATTCTATAGATGCCATATATGACAAACCTACAGCCAACATCAAACTGAATGAGAAAAGTTGCAAACATTTTGCCTAAGAAATGGGATGCCCCCACTGTCACCACTCCTAGTGTTGGATGTCCTAGCCAGAGCAATCAGACAAAAGAAGAATAATAAGGGTATCCAGATTTAGAAAGAGGAAGTCAAACTATTGCTTTTTGCTGATGATATGATCTTGTATCTAGAAAAACTAAGAGTATCCTATGATTGTTAAATAAAGTTAGCAAAGTCCCAAAATATAAAATCACTGTACATAAATCAATAGCATTTCTCTATACTAATAACAGTCAAACTGAGAGTCAACTCAAAAACTCAATACCATTCACAATAGCTACAAAAGAAATAAAATACCTAGGAATATATGTAACCAAGAAGGTTAAAGATGTCTACAAAGAGAACTATGAAACTCAAAGGAAAGAAATCACAGAGGCTACAACCAAATGAAAAAACATATTATGTTCATGGATAGTAAGATCAATGTTGTTTAAATGTCCATAATGCACAAAGTGATTTATAAAGTCAATGCAATCCCCATCAAGTTACCAAAGTCATACTTTGACGCTTTATTTGAAAGCAGAAAAGAACCTGCATAGCCAAAGCAATCTTGGGCAAAAAGAGCAAAACTAGAGGCATTGCATTACCAAACTTCAAATTATACTATAGGGCTATAGTAACCCAAACAGCATGATATTGGTAGAAAAAGAGAGACATAGAGCAATGAAACAGGACAGAGAACCCAAAGTTGAAACCATCTACCTACAACCAACTGGTCTATGACAAAGCAGAAAACCAAAAGCCCTATTCAGTAAGTTGTGCTGGGGAAATTGGATAACCACATGCAGAATAATGAAACAGGACACCATGTCTCACAAAATTAATTCATACATAAAAGGCTTAGATTCATGTTTAAAAAGCCTTAGAGCTAAGACATGAAACCATAGACTTCTAGAGGAAAATATCGAAAAAAATTCTTCTAGATATTAGCCTAGGCAAAGAATTTATGAAAAAGTGCCCAATGGCAATCATGGCAACAATAAAAATCAATAAATGGGCTTTAACTTTAAAAGCTTCTTCACAGGTAAAGAAACAACAGAGTAAATAGACAACCTACAGAATGGGTGAAAATATTTGTAAGCTACATATCCGAGAAAGGGCTCATAACCCAAATTTATAAAGAACTCAAGCAAATAAGCAAGAAAAAAACACCAAACAGTCCTATTAAAATGTGGACAAAAGACATAAACAGAAGCTTTTCCAAATAAGAAAGACAGATGGCCACGAAACATATGAAAAAAAGCTCAATGCCACTAATCACTTGGGAAATGCAAACTAAAACCACAATGAAATATCACCCTACAGTTAGAATGGCTTTTATTAAAAAGTCCACCAGCGGCTCGGCGCCTGTGGCTCAATGGGCTAAGGCGCCAGCCACGTACACCTGAGCTGGCGGGTTCGAATCCAGCCCAGGCCACCAAACTACAAGGACGGCTGCAACCCAAAAATGGCCAGGCATTGTGGCGGGCGCCTGTAGTCCCAACTACTTGGGAGGTGGAGGCAAGAGACTCGCTTGAGCCCAGGAATTGGAGGTTGCTGTCAGCTGTGATGCCACAGCACTCTATCCAGAGTGACAGCTTAGGCTCTGTCTCAAAAAAAAAAAAAATAATAAGTCCACCAGCAATAGGCACTGGCATGGATGCGGAGAAAAAAGGAATGCTTATACTTTGTTGGCAGGACTGCAAATGAGTAAAATCTGTATGGAAAGGAAGCACTAAGAGCAGACCCAACACTCAATCCAGCAGTTCTAGTACTGGGTATTTACCCGAAGGAAAAGAAGTCATTGTATCAAGAAGACACCTGCACTCAAATGTTTATTGCATCACAGTTCACAATTGCAAAGATGTAGAATCAACCCACATGCCCTTCAATTCAGGAATGGATTAATAAAATATGGTATATGTATACCATGGAATATTATTTAACCATAAAAAAAATGTATTAATACCTTTTGCAATAGTCTGAATGAAACTGGAGGCCATTATCCTAAGTGAAGTGTCACAAGAATGGAAAAACCAATACCATATGACCATATGTACTCCCTATTAAATTGGAACTAACTGATCTGCACACAAGTACATAAAGAGAAATAATACTCAATAGAATGCAACTGGGGAGAATGGATAGGAGTGGAGGGGAATAAATCAACTTAATGTGTACTGTGAACACTGTTTGGGTGCTGGGCATACCCATAGCCAGGTCTTCAGTATTACAAAAACCCTCCCCCTAACACTTTGAAATTAGAAGAAAAGCACTTCAGATTCTGCTTATGCATACTAAAGTTGGACAACCACTTGTCTTGAGTGCTAACACCTCTGTGATAGTATTATCTTCATTTTACTGATAAGGAAATTGAGATTCAAAAGAGAACCATGACTTGCTAAATGGCAGAGTAAAATCCCATTTAAAACTAGTGAGAATGAATATCAACCTGTCCCGTTACTCTGCCACTGTCAAGAATTATTAAGAGAGAGAAAATATCGCTAAGTTTATTTATTTTTTTAATTTTTTAATTTTTTTGCAGTTTTTGGCCAGGACTGGGTTTGAACCTGCCGCCTCCTGTATATGGGGCTGGCACCCTACTCCTTGAGTCACAGGCACCACCCCAACTCAGTTTATTTTTTTACATTACCAAAGTAATACATATTTTATATGAGGAAATCCATAAAAATACACAAAATTAACCAATTGTAATCCCAACATTTAGATATAATTTGTTTCTACAGTTTATACCTGTTTTAATAAAATTAAAATCAATTTACATTTTAATAGTCTTCAGTGTTCTGCCTCCTAAAATTAATGTATAGTGAATTTCTCTGTCCACTAAAAAAAGTTCTTGAACATTATTTTTACTGGCAACATAATCTTCCCCTTTAATGATATATTATAATTTTATGTTTAATCAATCCTCTGATGATGAACAATTTGATTATTTCAACTTTTTACTACTACGAAGTGATGCTTTGAAAGTTAGACATCTTAAAGGGAAACTGGAGAATGTACTGCAGCTACCTAGAAGAAAAGAAGCCTATTTTAAAGGAAATGATATGAACAATTCCATGGTCATTAAAAAGATTATTTTGTGTTATTTTCTTTCTTACCAGGAACAAGAGTATTTTGTTTTACTTCAACCTGCTAAGCTGTACCAGTCCTTCCGTGATGATAACCCTTCAGTGCCCTACCACACAGGTAAGGCCAAAGACGCCTCACTGGTGGTGTCAGCCGTTCTGGACATCCTTGGATAAACTAATTCAGAAATTCCACTGGAGTTCGGCATGTTTGGCTAATTAGGAATGTATAGGTGGGTGGTGGAAGACATACGTATAAGTTCGTGTTTGTTTATAAACAGAGCAGAGACTAATCATTTTTGAATCACTAAAGAACCTCAATGATTACCTTGTCCAACCACCACCTCGTACAAATAAATACCTGCAGCCCAGAGAAGTGGAGATATTTTCCTCTAGATGAGCATTATATTAGAGTAAAGCTGGATGCTGTAGCTAATAAACCTCAGTTTTTCAGTGACTTGATACGTATCGTTTATTTTTTGACCGTGTATCAGCTCACAGCAGTGACGTGATACATATGATTTATTTTTTGACCATGTATCACCTTTGGTCAGTGGCTGCTCTGCCCCAGACTCCTTTCCTCTAGGGCAGCAGTTCTCAACTATATTAAAGGGTCACAGCGTTAGGAAGGTTGAGAACCACTGCTGTAGTGGCTCTGCCATTCCTCACGTTCTCCTTGCCACCTGCATCCAGCTACCAGAAGGAGATGGTGAGGATTAATGAAGCACCCCTGCTCTTCTGCCTTGCATCAGAAGTGCCACACATCACATTTCTGCTCAAATGCCACAGACAGTAACTAGTTTTAGATGATCACACCTGGGTGCAAAGGGAAGGAATCAAGCTGAGCAGCCTTTTCTAAACCATGGGACAAGTGGAAGAAGATGCACAACCCTCAGTAACAGTTTGTTCTGTCTTCTGAAGTCTACCGCTGTGGCCTCCAGAACAGAGCACTCTCTTCCCAAAGGAGAGCCCGGAGGCCCATGGAGTATTGTTTTTAACTCAAAGTCTCGGATCTGTGGATGATGCACAGTCCTCTTCATCGGGTCTTGATGCTAACTGTACAGTGGGTAGCAGAGGTAGGGGAATTAGAATACAAGTTCCTGTTCAGAAAGGGAGGCATGATAAATCCACGGCAGTGTCTGGGGCATGCCCACTAAGCTCTGTACTTCATTCAGCCTGAACCGTGTTCTCTGAGAGGAGCTTCCTTATCCATCTCATCCTATGACCCTT
The DNA here is from genome assembly GCA_963574655.1 of Perodicticus potto. NCBI lineage: Eukaryota > Metazoa > Chordata > Mammalia > Primates > Lorisidae > Perodicticus > Perodicticus potto. Next base: position 48,660 of record CAUYRH010096624.1, read on the forward strand.
CACTCAGCCACCTGGATGGAGGCTATTTTCTGCCCATTAACCTTCAGGCCACACCACTCCTTGAGTCCGGAAAGTGTGTCCTCTCAAGGGCCATATCGTTTTGAAACTCTTCTTCCAGATGACTGTACTACTGGGTAATCCTTTCCAAGTCTTTCTGCAAATGTTTCCCACCTAGTGTAGCCCGCCTGCTACCTATTTAAAATTGAAATCCCACCTGGCCACTACTCTATCTCCAGCCTCTTTTCTAGTCTTTCTTTTTTTTTTTTTTAACACTGTTATACCATCTTATTCATTACCATTTATTACCATTTTTATAACAAACATTTCATTTTCTTATTATTTGTTATCTGACTCCCCCTACTAGAAAATGAACTGCTTGAGAGCAAGGATTTTTACATTTTTTTTTCTGCTGTGTCCCCAGTGCCTGGAATAGGTGATCAGTAAACATTTATTAAATGAATGAACAGATGAATGAGAGAATGAATATCTTCTGACTTCAAGTTCAAGACTTTTTTCACTATCCCATACAAATCCATCATTCCTGATGATAAAACCAAAAAAGAAAAATACTTTACACATTATGTTTTTTACTGTTTTATAAATGATTTACTACATCATCCTTTCTTCATAGCAAATGTAGTATTTTAACCTTCAATGTAACTCACTCTCCCAGCCATCAAATACTAATTTGTAATAAAGTATTAAACCTATTTGAATAGCTGATATAAAAATAGTAATACAGAACACTCACAGTGCCCTTTGTCATGCACAGACAGAATCAAGACTGAGTCAGAATATATTTTAGCTTCCAACAATGCAGGATTGCATTTCATCTGCCAGGCAATGATGCTGTCTCCTGATCTGAGCCATATTTTTATGCATTACGTTTTTGTCAACTGCCAACGTGGCCCAGACATGTGTCACAGGCATTTAAAGGACAGACTGTGATCAGTTAGAAGATCCAACTTCAATGTGACCTTCATTTTGGCTAATTATTATGTTGATTGCTACTAATCAGCACCCTATTTGTAGTGAACAAATTGGTCTGATAGAAGGATAAAATAAAGAGCAGTTGCTATATTGTTTTTTAACAGCTCATTTGTGTCTGGGATGAAATTTAATGTGATTTTCTTTAACGAACTACCTTTTACCATTTTAATTACTTTCTTTTATGTGTTGCATGCACAGCACCTTTGTATATGTGGTATGCAGTGTGTGTGTTTATAAGCGCAGCAATCATGCTGGTCCCAGCTCAGTAGCTCCTACCATCAGTTAAAGCCTGCAGAAGACTTGGTATTTTCCCTCCTCACCTGTATAAATCCACTTCAGTGCATCCACTAGGGGAGGCAGGTGTCTGTCAATGTCCTCTGAGTAAACTGTCAATGTCAATAAAGTCTCTCCTAACATTTTCATGGTTTGTTCAGCTTGGCTCCTATCAGAGTGAAAGTTTTGATATTTGTTTTGATAATAACCTCAACTTTCTTCCAAAAAATGTGGGTGTTTTTGGTTGCTGTGAATATCCTACACAGTTCTTCAGCTTTTTAAGAAAGATACTGTGAGACCACCAATATTTCCTTTAGTGGTGTGTGTGTGCGCGCCTGTGCACACCTGTGTGGATGAGAGAGAAAATACTTACAGAGGTGTGAATTTGTAGTTGGGTTATTTACCTGGTCAAAATTTTTAGAAGGCATTGGACTGTTGCTGCTGCAAGACATTACTAATTTTGAGATTTGAGGCATCTGTTTAGTTATTCACCTGCTCACTTGGCTGTGGGGTCAACACCAAATGCCTCGTGTACAGCAGGAACATGACCCAGGAGATAGAAAACAGCTGTCAGCTCAGCGCCAGTGTTTTTACCTAACTGCCAATGGGGTATGGCTGGCTCCAGGGAGGGCTGGTGAGAATAACTGCCAAGCGTGAAAGAGAGGTGAAGTGAGTCAGGATGAAGAAAGATTTCACGAGGAGCACCTGAACGTGATATAGAACTTGTCAAGGCTGACTGCAGCTCACGTGGCTTACTCTGTGTCTTTTTAGTATAAACAAAAGCAAAATCAGTAAGAGTACATCTTCCCCAAATTTGCTTTCTCTCTGTGGAGTTGCTAATTGAATTTCAGTTACTTCTGCAGTGGTTCCATGGGGTAACACAGTGACCCTGTTTGGCACTGAAAGGCCTCCAAAGTTCATTCATGTAAAATCATTGCAGAGATGACCTCTCTCCCCACATCTAGACGGTATTGGTAAAAGACTATAATGATGATTAACTGTGGCAAATAGCCCTTGTTGTGTTCATTTCTTATGGTGATAAAACCCCAATTACATTTTGAGAATTGTTGTTGGGTATTCCCTCATAATTATTAGTGGCATTGAATTGTCAATATTCAGGGCATTTTAAATCACCTTCTTATTCAAATATGGGAAAGGAATCAAGAGTCTAGCCCTGAATATGTAGAAGCTACACAGGCAAAAATAATATTGAATTATACTCTTATCTTCCAATTCAGAAAATCACAAAGTATTTCATTAAAAGTCCATAATTGCCCCGTGGCAATGGGGACACAGCTCCACACCTGTGATATAATTGCATATAACTGTACACACACACAAGCACTCACAAATGAGCAGGTGTAAAACTGATGCAATCCGAATAAGGTGAGTAGATTGTAACTGTCTTGGTCCTTTTAGTGTCGCTGTAAAGGATTCCCTAAAGCTGGGCAATTTATAAAGAGAAGAGGTCTGTCTGGCGTGTGGTTCCACGGGCTGCTCTGCTTCTGGAGAAAGCCTCAGGCTGCTCCCACTTACGGAGGAAAGTGAGGAGGAGCGGGCATGGGTAGTGATCACAGGCAAGAAAGGAAACAAGAGAGGGGTGGGCGGTGCTGGCTAATTCATAACAACTAGCTTTTTTGGCAACTACTCTTGCTGCCCAGCCAGGTGCATCTGCCTGCTGCCCAGGAGAAAGCCAATATCCAGAAACTCAGGGTTCGCAGCCCAGAAAGATTTTATTCTGCATATCGCTAAGCGGGGAGACAGGGGAAATTTCTCAAACCCTCCTCCCTGAGAACTGGGGAGACAGAGTTTTTAAAGACAGTTTGGTGGGCAGAGGTTAGGCCGTCAGGGCGTGCCAACCAGTTGATTGCAGGGCAGAACCATCATCAAGTCTTTGGTCCGAGTCGCTGTCTGGTGGGGGGATTGGGAGGGTTAGGTCCTGGAATGCAGCTCCTTGAGTGGGGGTCCGAGACCATTTGTGTCAGTGTGTTGGCCTGGTGGGTGGGTCAGTCCTTCAGAATGCAGGACCTGGAAGGCATCTCAAAAAGTAGCCCTGGGTTCTGAACAGATGATGTTATTTATGGAGAAAAGTTAAAAATCTTTATGGGTAGCACGTGTGCCCTCTAGTGTAGCATTATAGAGAAGCAAACAAGGGAAGAGAGGCTGACTATTATTAGTTTAGCTAACCTGTTCCTTCACAGAGCTTTGGGGCCCTTACTCCCACTCTGGCCTTGCTCCCCCCCATCAGTCTGCAAGGGCAGTTTCACTGATAAACTGAGGACTCCCTTGCTACCAGGAAGGTGGCACTAAGCCCCCATGAAGAATCTGCTCCCACGACCCAACACCTCCCACGGGGCCCCACCTCTAACACTGGGGATCAAATTTCAACATGAGGTTTGAGGGGACAGACCTCTAAACTACCACGGTAATGATATCAATTTCTTGTTTGTGATACTGTGTTACACTTATGGAATTCATTACCATGGAGGGAAATTGAGTGAAAGGTGTGTGCAGTCTCTGTGATTTCTTGTGACTGTATGGGGTTCTACAATTATCTCAAAATCAAAACTTAAAAATAAATCTATCACCGGATCATATCTTGTTTTTTTGTTTTTTTAAATCATAGCTGTGTACATTAGTGCAATCAAGGGGTACAATGTGCTAGTTTCATATATAATCTGAACTATTTTCATCACACTGATTAACATAGCCTTCATGGCATTTTCTTAGTTATTGTAAGAAGACATTTGTATTCT
>CAUYRH010096625.1:0-48475 GCA_963574655.1 Perodicticus potto
CTTCCCCTTGGTGCTCTGTCCCCATCCACCTCCCTCCAACTGCTCCTGGGTCTCTGCTCGGCCCCAGGCCAGCTATGCTCTGCTGGGAAGGGAATGGGGAGAAGGGAGAAGCAAGCAGTGTCTGAGCCTCCGGAGCTTCCCCCTACCCCTACTCCCACCCCAACCTCCACACCCACCCCACTCCTTGCTTGAGCCATGAGCATTGGCTGGGAGCTGAGAGTTGCTGCTGTTGGCATGAGACCTCCTTCTCCCCGACCTGGGGAGGTGGGGACCAGCAGATAATCCTACCCTTCCCTGAGCTGTTGCTGTACCCTGAGGCTCAGCCAGCTCAGATTTTGTAAAAATGAATTAAAATCTCCAAACGTGTGGTGTGTTCCTGTGGAATACGGTGGAGATGACAGGAGTCTGCAGCGGGGGATGGGTACTGAGGGCGGGCGCTCTTGAGGTTCTGGCTTTTTAGCCAGCAGTGTTAGGAAACTAAGTGCCACCAAGGCTTGCCTCCAGCTTCTGGGGCGTGGAACTCAGCGCCGTACAACTCGGACGGAAGGTTGCGACGTTCTCTCCGGGGCGGGCTCTCCGTTAGACCGGGCTCCCGCGTTCTATTTTCTGCCGCTTCATCACCACGTCGAGATCCGGCCTCCAGGGAACGCCGGAAGAGGCGGGGCGGGAGCCGCCGCGAGCGGAAGTAGCGCCATTGGTTCTGCTTGCGCTACGCTTGCTGATGCCCGGAACAAATTCGTCAGCCCGGGCTGCGGCCTATGGTCCCCGCGGGGCTCAGGAAAGCGGGGTCCTGGAGCCTGGCGCCGCGGCCCGCGACTTGCGGAGGGGTGAGGGCACGGGGCCGGGGATGGGGAGGAGTGCTTCCAGCAGCTTGGCGGGGGTCAGGATCCTGTAATCGGTTTGGTAAAACTGCGAAATTTTCTGAACAGCAGACACTGGAAGGTCCCCCTGCGCAGTGGGAAGTGGGAGTTGAGACAGGATGTAGTTTCTTAAAGGTAGATGAGGGTTTTCGGCAAGGGAAAACTGCTTATACAATATATTGCACGAAGGCGGAAAAGAATATGGAAGGCTTAGTAGGTCCATATTCAACGAATTCCGCAGACTTATTTGGGCACAAATCTAGCTGCTGGAGATAGTAGTAGTGAATAAAATAGTCAAAACATTCTTGTTCTCGTCTCGCGCCTGTGGCTCAACGGGCTAAGGCGCCAGCCACGTACAACTGCGCCGGCAGGTTCGAATTCAGCCCGGGCCCGCCAAACAACAATGACGGCTGCAACCAAAAAATGACCGGGTGTTGTGGCAGGTGCCTGTAGTCCCAGCTACTTGGGAGGTGGAGGCAGGAGACTCGCTTGAGCCCAGGAATTGGAGATTGCTGTGAGCTGTGATGCCGCGGCACTCTGTCCAGGGTGACAGCTTGAGGCTCTGTCTCAAAAAAAAAAAAAAAAAAAATTCTTATCCTCTTGGAGCTTAGGGGCAGTAAAAATAGCAATAAAACAATGAATTAGCCTGGGCGCGGTGGCTCACGCCTCTGTAAGCTTAGCGCTTTGGGAGGTCGAGGCAGATGGATTGTCAGAGCTCACAGGTTGGAGACCAGCCTGAGCCAGAGCGAGAACTCTTCTCTCTTTTTTTTTTTTTTTTTTTCTGTCACCCTGGAGAGCGGTGGCATCACAGCTTACAGCAACCCCCAATTCCTGGGCTTAAGCGAGTCTCTTGTCTCCTCCTCCCAAGTAGCTGGGGCTACAGGCGCCCACCACAACGCCCGGCTATTTTTTGGTTGCAGCCGTCATTGTTTGGCGGGTCCTGGCTGGATTCGAACCCGCCAGCTCAGGTGTACGTGGCTAGCGCCTTAGCCCGTTGAGCCACAGGCGCTGAGCCGAGAACTCGTCTCTTAAAAAAAAATTAGTATTTTGGGAGTCTGAGGCAAGAGAATCGCTTAAGCCCAAGAGTTCCAGATTGCTGTGACCTATGAGGCCAGGGCACTCCACCGCGGGCAACAAACGAGACTTGTATTCCCCCCCCCCAAAAAAAATAGATTTTAAAGGGGTGAGTTTTATGTGAATTATATTAAGTGGTAGGAGATACAGAGAGAAATAAAGGAGGAGTTGCCATTTAAAAAAGGAAGAGAAGGCCTCACTAGGTGACATTTAAACAAAGGCTTGAAGGAGGTGAGGCATCAGGCAGTGTGTACATCTGGAGGAAGTGTACCGATCAGAGGCAACATCATGTGCAAAGGAACCAAGGTGGGAATATACTGCTAAGCGGCCAGTTGACTAGAGAAGAGTGAAATTAGAAACATTACACATAGCCAGGTCCCAGGCTTTAAGGCCATTATAAGACATACGGCTTTCACTCTGAGCAGATGGAAATCATTGGAAGTTTAGAATCCTGGAGTGACATGATATGAAGGCTGTATGTGAGAGTGATTTCATTTTCAGTCTCTGAGGGTGAAGTGAGTGCAGCTTTGAGTGGATTTAGACTGGAGGTTGGGAGACTAGTTAGGAGGCTAGAGAACTGATTGAGGTAAAAGATGCTAAGAGTATGAACCAGAACATTGGCAATAGTAACTGAGCAAGGGAGATGGAAGCCCTTGTGGGGAAATTTGTGAAGGAGTAATTTTAAAAGAGAAGGTAAAGCCAGGAGCGGTGGCTCATCTCTGTAATCCTAGCACTCTGGGGGGCTGAGGCAAGTGGTTTGCTTGAGCTCAGAAGTTTGAGACCGGCCTGAGCAAGAATTAGACCTCATCTCTACTAAAAATGGAAAAATAAGCCGGGTATAGTGTCAAGCACCTATACTCCCAGTTACTGGGGAGGCTGAGGCAAGAGGATCATTTGAGCCCAGGAATTTGAGGTTGCTATGACACCACAGCATTAATAGTCTAACCTGGGACAACAGAGTGAAACTTTGTCTCTAAATAAATAAATAAATAGAAGAAAAAAATAAAAGAGTGAAAAAGAAGGCACTATGATTTGATCCACCTTTGACTTTACATACACACCTGACTTAGCAAGAAGAGGCACCAGGGAGCTCAAATAGTTGGGGAGTTAGGTGTCAGTATAACACCATTATAACCTGTGCTGCTGGAACTTGTAATAATGACTGGTCTAAGAGGGATATTAGAAAGGATCAACAACCTAAGGAATGAGGATGGGATGATGTCTTTTCCACAGTGGGGCATGCTCAGCTGTTTGTCCCTATCTTCTGTAGGTACATCAAATATGTCATTTGAGGAGCTGTTGGAATTGCAGAGCCAAGTGGGCACTAAGACCTACAAACAGTTGGTAGCTTCAACCAGCACTAAGAAACAGGTTTCTAGACCGCCTGTCCAAAGTCCAGGTGTTGCAGATAAGCACAGGTGAGGACCAACGCCTGCCTTAGGAGGTTGATCCTTGAGTAGATGTCTGTTTTCTTAGGTGGCAGGTGGGAAGCCTTTGACCAAGACTGGAGTCCCTTTGACTTGTCCTTTTAATTTCTCTGAAGGCCTTTGGAAATATCAGCCAAGATCCGAGTACCATTTTTACGGCAGGTTGTCCCCATCTGTAAAAAGGTGAGGAAAAGGCAGGAAGCACTTTCTCACTTTCACTTTCAGTAAAAAGCAACTAAACAATTCTGTTTTGCCAAATGTGGTGGTTCACGCCTGTACTCATGGCACTCTGGGAGACCGAGGTGGGTGGATTGCCTGAGCTCACAAGTTCGAGACCAGCCTGAGCCAGAGTGAGACCTTGTCTCTAAAAATAGCTGGGCCTTATTGTGGGTGCTTGTAGTCCTAGCTACTTGGGAGGCTGAGGCAAGAGAATCGCTTAAGCCCAAGAGTTTGAGGTTGACCCCACAGCACTATACCAAGGGTGACAAAATGAGACTGTCTCTAAAAAAAAAAAAAAAGCAGTTCTGTTTTATACTCTCTTGTTCTCTCCAAAGGTTGCCCGGGACCCCCGCTTTGATGATCTGTCAGGGGAATATAATCCTGAGGTGTTTGACAAAACATACCAATTCTTGGATGACATCCGAGCCAAAGAAAAAGAGGTATGCAGCATGAAACTGATTCAAGGAGTTTTTTAGAGGTGGGAAACTACAGCACAGGTTAGACAGTTTGGCAGAGGTAGTAGCAGGCAGATTTAATTCTGCCTACAATGGTTCTTATATTAAAATCCTGGCCCCTCAATTTACTGGTAGTGTCACCAATTGGCAAGTTACTAATCTCTCGATGTTTTAGTTTTCTAATTATAAAAATGATAATAATTAACTGCCTCAGTGTTATTGAGCTAAAAATATATGTGAACCTCTTAAAATAATTTTTTGGTATAGACTTTCAGCTAACATTTACAGAATACTAACTGTCATACTCATTTTCTAATGTGGAGCTTGTGAAAAAGCAGTTGAAGAAGCACCGTTCAGGGGAGCAGCATGAGAAGCTGCAGCAGCTGCTTCAGAGAATGGTGAGTGGGTGACAATTGCAGGTGGGTAGAAAGCAGTTACAGGTGGGAGGTGTTCACAGTTCCTCTGGTTCCTCCCCTCCCCACCCCACCACTGTCCCCTCTCTCCTCTGATCTTTGCTCCCCAGGAACAGCAAGAAATGGCACAGCAGGAACGAAAGCGGCAGCAGGAGCTGCGCCTGGCCCTGAAGCATGAACGGCGGGCTCAGGCCCAGGAAGGTCATCGACCATACTTCCTAAAGAAATGTGAGTGGGATGTAACTGTTGCAGGCCAGTTACTGGGACAGGAGTGTGGAGGCTATAGTGTCAAGGTACGGTATTAAAGATCACTGACCTCCTTTAAGGAAGGCATGAAGGCTGGATCCCATGGTTACTCAGAGAAAACTAGAAATGGTAGAGAGGGGTTATTTGTAATTAGTTTTGTATCCCAAATATATAACTCTAATATATCATGGCAGGGATTTTTTTTTTAATCTGTTTTCCCCACACATGCTAGACTAGGCACATAGAAGGAACTCATAGTTGGTTGAATTAAGATAGATCATATCAAAAGTTGACTTGCTAGGCGGTGCATGTGGCTCAGCGAGTAGGGCACTGGCCACATATACCGAGGGTGGCGGGTTCAAACCCAGCCCCGGCCGAACTGCGAAACAAAAAAATAGCTGGGCGTTGTGGCGGGCGCATGTAGTCCCAGCTACTTGGGAGGCTGAGGCAAGAGAATCGCCTAAGCCCAGGAGTTGGAGGTTGCTGTGAGCTGTGTGACGCCATGGTACTCTACTGAGGGCGATAAAGTGAGACTCTATCTCTACACAAAAAAAAAGTTGACTTGCTCACACACACCAGTGAACTCTAAACAATCCACATATCCCAGCAATAAAGGCTGGGAGTTACTGACCTGGCTCGGGGAAGTGAAAAGGGAGAGGAGGTTCATCTTTTCCTCACCACCTTTCATTCTCCCTGTTATTTAGCTGAGCAGCGCCAGTTGGCCCTAGCTGAGAAGTTCAAGGAGCTGAGACGCAGAAGGAAGCTGGAGAGCTTCTTGAGTCGAAAGAGGCGCCGAAATGCAGGCTAGGACAAGAGACAGCTCCCTTTGAACAAAGAGTATTAAGGAACTGTTTTCTGCTCTGCCACTGCCTCAAACAGACATGGATCTGTGGCAACAGTCTTGGGCTTGGTCTGTTTTCCTGATTCCTTCCAGTTCAAGAGCAAGGATCACAGCTGCTTTTGAACTAAGTTGGTTCAGAGAAGGCTAGAGGGCTCTTGGACTACCCATAGAGCTTGATAAGAAGAGTAACTGAGGCCAGGCACAGTGGCTCATTCCTGTAATCCTAGCATTCTGGGAGGCTCAGGTGAGAGAACTGAAGCCACCTGCCATGCCACATTGCCTCCGCTTGGATCTGGTTCATTATGTCCTTGTGACTTTCTTCTATCGTTGCCTTAAACTGATGATTCTAGTACAGAAGCAGGGGTCACCTGGAGGCCAGTGAAGGCCATGGAGTTTGTGATTCCCAGGGTTGGGCCTTTAGGAGCTATTTCATAAACATTTTTTTTACACATCTTTTTGTTACTTTGATTTTTTTGTGGGATTTGTGGGCCTAGAGCTACTGGTTTAATGGGCTATATAGGCTCGGCGCCTGTGGCTCAAGCGGCTAAGGCGCCAGCCACGTACACCTGAGCTGGCGGGTTCAAATCCAGCCCTGGCCGCCAAACAACAATGACGGCTGCAACCAAAGAATGGCCGGGCGTTGTGACGGGCGCCTGTAGTCCCAGCTACTTGGGAGGCGGAGGCAGGAGACTCGCTTGAGCCCAGGAGTTGGAGGTTGCTGTGAGCTGTGATGCCATGGCACTCTACCCAGGGTGACAGCTTGAGGCTCTGTCTCAAAAAAAAAAAAAGGGCTATATATGGGAGTAGGCAACAAAACCAAAGCTTCTACAAAATGGAAAGTTAGATAAGAGACCCTTCCTTCAAATCTGGACCCCTCGGGTGGCGCCTGTAGCTCAGCGATTAGGGTGCCAGCCCCATATACCGAGGATGGCGGGTTCAAACCCGGCCCCAGCCAAACTGCATCAAAAAATAGCCGGGCATTGTGGCGGGCGCCTGTAGTCCCAGCTACTCGGGAGGCTGAGGCAAGAGAATCGCCTAAGCCCAGGAGCTGGAGGTTGCTGTGAGCTGTGACGCACAGCCCTCTACCAAGGATGACAAAGTGAGACTGTCTCTACAAAAAAAAAAAAAAAAAAAAAAAAATCTGGGCCCCTCAAAAATATACAGTCATTTCAAGGGTGAACCAATCTCATAACCTACTTGGCTTTGGTTTTGGATGCAAGGGAAGATAGGAGGTGGGGACATAAAGGTCCCTTTAGGGTATGTAATCACAGCTGACCCTCATGTTCAAGCTGATAGTTTAAAGTGGTCTCAGATTGATAGTGTCTCCAGGAACTTGGCAAAAGCAAATGTAGTCCTCTCATGATTGTTCTTTAACCGAGACCTTGAGAATGCTTTCAGATAAAATTTCAAGGAAGGCCGGCCATGGTGGCTTACGCTTATAATCCTAGCACTCTGGGAGGCTGAGGCATAGATTGCCTGAGTTTAAGAGTTTGATACCTGTCGCCACTAGGTGGCGCCACAAGAAAGAACCTCCTGGCGCCACAAGAAAGAACCAGGCGGGACACGGATTGAAGTGCTAGCTTGCAAGAGGTGGGCTAACCAGAGGTACAGGAGAGCCCTGAGCCCCCTTCATAATGGCTATTTATTAAGGTTATATACAACAGGTATGGAAAGTTAAAGTAATGACATACACAACAAGTGTGGAGAGTTAAAGTAATCACATACGAGGGCTGCATGAGTAAGGATTGCCACATGCTCTTTTCCTCACATGTTCTTTCCCCACAATCCCCATGAAGGAGCACCAAGCATCAATGTTTAACACCTGCTTATTACCTGGTGATTGATCTTATCTCATTCTGGAAAACTGAGTTACTTAGGGGATTGCCCCTTAAGTCACAAAACATCTCTAGGCTTGCCAGGAGACTGTCCTGTTCTCAGCTTTTCCTTTTAATGTGATGAGTAACTCCTTGCAAGCATGGTGTCCATTCCTCTACAGCAGGCATCCTCAAACTTTTTAAACAGGGGGGCTAATTCACTGTCCCTCAGACCGTTGGAGGGCCAGACTACAGTTTAAAAAAACAAACTATGAACAAATTCCTATGCACACTGCCCATATCTTATTTTGAAGTAAAAAACAAAATGGGAACAAATATAATTCACCAACACATGTGGCCCGCGGGCCGTAGTTTGAGGGCCCCTGCTCTACAGATACCTGAGCTCAGGAGTTTGAGACCAGCCTGAGCAAGAACAAGACACCGTCTCCCCCACCCCATGTCTCTACTAAAAGTAGAAAACCAGGTAGTGTGGTGGGTGCCTGTAGTCCCAGCTACTTGGGAGGCTGAGGCAAGAAAATCACTTGAGCCCAAGAGTTTGAGGTTGCTATGAGCTATGATGCCATGCCACTCCACCCAGGGCAACAGAGCGAGTCTGTTTCAAAAAAAGGCCGGGTGCAGTTCACACCTATAGTTTTTGCACTCTGGGAGGCCAAGGCAGGAGGACCCCTTGAACGCAGGAGTTCAAGACCAGCTTGAATAAGAGCAAGAGCTCTATCTCTATTAAAAGTAGAAAAAAGGGCGGCGCCTGTGGCTCAGTAGGTAGGGCCCCGGCCCCAGCCAAACTGCAACAAAAAGTAGGGTCTTGTGGTGGCCGCCTGTAGTCTCAGCTACTTGGGAGGCTGAGGCAAGAGAATTGCTTGAGCCCAGGAGTTTGAGGTTACTGTAAGCTGTGACATCACAGTACTCTATCGAGGGTGACAAAGTAAGACTTCCAAAAAAAAGGGGCAGCCCCATATACCAAGGGTGGCAGGTTCAAACCCAGCCCCGGCCAAACTGCAACAAAATAGCCGGGCGTTGAGGTGGGTGCCTGTAGTCCCAGCTACTCGAGAGGCTGAAGCAGGAGAATCACCTGAGCCCAGGAGTTGAAGGTTGCTGTGAGCTGTGTTGACACCACGGCACTCTACCAACGACGATAAAGTGAGACTCTGTCTCTTAAAAAAACAAACAAACTCCGTTCAACTACTGGACTCACTGAGAAGGTTGGAGAGAAGCTTTATAAAAAGACGGGTAGGGAGAATAATGTTCAAGCAATTACAAGCATTCTAAATTCTGCCTCAGAACCAGAATGTTGGTATGAAGGTGCCAAATTGCCGCACCAAAGTGTACTCTGGGTCTTCTCTCCTGCTTTGCTCCAATTAGCCAAAGCTTGGTCACATGGCATAGGTGGGGTAGATCACTGGGAAAGCCAGCAGCTGGTGGGAGGTGGGCCTTATGTTCTATCTTGATTTGTGGTGGGGAGTTCACAAGGATGGGAAGGGGGGATTACAGGTGTGAGCGACCACACTTCGCCTGTTGTTTTTTGTTTTTGTAACATTTTTATTGAGATATGATTCACATACTATACAATTTACCCATCCAAAGTATACAGTATTTTGGCCAGATGTGGCAGCTCGTGCCTGTAAATCCTAGCACTTTGGGAGGCTGAGGCAGGAGGAGGGCTTGAGACCATCTGGGCAACATAGTAAGACTCCATCTCTACAAAAACTATAAAACTTAGTTAGGCATAGTGGCACATGAAGTCCCAACTACTCAGAAGGTTTAGGCCAGAGGGATGCTTGAGCCCAGGACCAATACTGCAAAGTAAGCACAATTCCTCTGTCACCTCACCACCCAACCCCCTGCCTTGTGTTTTGTGGCCTTACCCTAAACAGCCTGACTCCTAAGCTCTGGCCTCTTTTCCTCTATAGACTATTATTTAAATCTCAGCACTGGATGGTGCTCAGTTCCGTCTGGCCTCTGTGCCTGCCCTTGCCACCTGTCTCTTACCCCTCCTTTCTTCTATAGCTTTTTCCCTGTCACCCTGGGAATGCCTGGGTCATCCCTCCTTCCCTCCAACCCCCAGAGGTCCTGCCAAGAGGCAGAGCTCCATCCCTAGCACAGAGTCCCTAGCCTGACTTGCCCTGCCTCAGTGTGGGTGGGGCCAAAGGAGCCAATCATAGCAGCTCAAGCAAACCCCCACAGTGGCAGGGGCTTGCCTGTAGGGCTAGTTGAGGGTAGGAGTTTGAGGACACTGTGCAGTGCTGAAGGCCCAGAGGAAGGGTAGAGGCTTTGGAGTAGAAGGGCAAAGTGGAAGATTTGGTAGGAAGAACTTAAGAACTGTGCTGTATTTCCTTCTAAGATTCTTCCAACCCAGATCCTAAATGATCATACAGAATACACATTCAGGTTTCTGGGTGCTTGCTGTGGCCCAAAGGTGTTTTATTTCACCTTCACCATTGTCAGCCTTATTTAGGGAAGGTGCCAGTGAATTGAAATCAGTGCTGAGTGTGGTGGTCAAAATAGGGACTCACTGGTAAGACCTTGACCATATCAAATGCTTCCACACCTGTTATTCATCAGACTTCCACTGGACTAATTCCACAAACAAGGGAAATGAAACCCTGCTTGATAATCTGCACCAGTTATAAATCATCTGGTGAGCAGCTGAAGTGGGCCTGGGTCTCCAACCTGCCAGGTAAAAGGGCTTCTCACTGCACACCCTCTGAGAAGGGGCTGATGAAATCGTCCTGGTCCACTGAATCCCCTTGCCTAGAAGGGGATCTAAGTCACACTTGACTCCTGCTACCTTTCCCCCAGTCTATGATCCTCATGCTGACAAGGTGTGTCATAGACACTTAGTACCAGGGGGCTCCTCCCCCACATTTCAGCCAGGAAAACCCCTCCTCCTTCCCTGTTCACATCTCCAGCAATCGCCAAACACATGCAGGTCATATAATCAAACTCCTGTTTTATTTCTGTAGAAAGCCCCAGCCCTACCTCCTCCAGACCCCATCACCAGGGCTACCGGAAGGTGGAGAAGCTCTGGGTGCCAGTGCAGGAGGCATAGGGTACACCCCGAGAGCGAATCTGCAGGGTGTGGAAGGTGAGGGGTGGGTTGGGGCCTGAACAGCCCGGGTTCAGGGACTCAGTGTGAGGCTCCATCACGGTCACAGGGACTGCATAGGACAGCATCTGAGGCCGGTCATCACGGCGTCTCAGCGTGCCCTTGCCCAAGAGGTGCAAGATGCAGGAGAAGACGTCAGTGCTGCTGCAGGCAGACCCCCTACCAAGGCTGTTGACCAAACCCCTGGAAGGACATGGACCCTTCTGCCAAGCCTCCAGCACCTGGTATGGGAGAGGAAAGGGGTAACAGGTCAGAGGCACCAAGCTTACCCACCTCTAGCTTCTATTCATTCACAAGCTGCTAGGACAGAAAACCCCAAGGACATTAAGAGCACCCTGACCTCACACTTCACACCCACAGGCTGCAAAATGAACCACATACTTCAAATGTGGACCCACCTCCTCCTATGGACCACTCTTGCTCCCTCTGACACCCCCTCCCCCGACAAGGCCTCCTAACCTACTGTGCCCATCTCCGCCTACCAGACAGACAAGCTGGTCAATGTGCAGCCCCTCATCCCCATGAGTCTTGAGGATTCGGACGATGAGACAGTTCAGAAGGTTCCGTCTCTTCTCCAAGTTCCGGCCTTCTTCATCCTCAGCTTTCAGGTATGTCTGAGGTGGGATGAGCCACACATTGCCCCTCCTTGGCCTGGGTTCCTCGTTGCCATCTCGAATCTTGAGCACCCCTGAAATAAATGCTGATTGCTCAGTGGATGCCCGTGAGGAGCCTAACCCCAGCTTAGAGCAGAAGGCCCTCTGACTCTTAAGTGCTTACCCCCTGGTACATCCTTTGGCTCATGAAGGTCCAGGGGGCCCCTTGAAGAGGTGAGAGGTGCAATCGCCTGATTCAGCATGTCTGGAGAGAGCCCTGAGAGCGCCAGCAGACTCTCCACAGAGACCACCTTAAGAGATGATGGAAACCATTCAGGACCCCCCAAAAAGTGGAACAGAGAGACGGAGGGGAGGATAGGGAGGTGAGGGTTAGGGAAGAACAGTGAGGGACAAAGTACAGAAAGGCAGAAAGGCTGGGCCACCTTCAGATCATTGAGGTACAGTAGCAGCCACATCTGCACAGTGGACACATGCAGGGTCTGGTCCCCAAACTGCAGCTCAGCCCGGCCCAGCCACGTCCACTGCAGTCGCCTCTGTGAGCCTTGCTCTAGGGTAGGGGGTCTCTGACCTGGAGAAGAACCAGGGAAGAGGAGGAGATAGAGGCAGGGAAAGGACGTAGTTACAGTCAGGGACTGGGATGAGGGCACATCACTGGTCAGGCTCACCCCTCATCTCTGCAGAGTGTGCAGCCCCAGCATTTACAGACAATGTGGCTACTGGTCTGAGCTTCCAGGTCTCAGCTTTCTCTGTGCATACCTGCTTGGCAGGCTTAAAGCACCTGGAAGCCACCCTGGGCCTAGGCTTTTGTTAGTAAGACTCTGATCAGTGCCTTTGAGGATTGCCCGGTTTTATTTTGTTGGGAGACAAAATCATGAAGGAATGAAGAAACTGGGGTTCTCATCAAACTGGAAAATGATGAGAGAGGGAACAGTATCCTCTGTTAGTCTGGGAGTCCCCTGAGGGCAGGGTCTGAGTCTTTTCCCCCTCCTTTGTTGCTACCCAGCCGAGGATCGGCCCCCAGTGGGGAGTTTAGGTTACAGGTGACTGACCAGGAAGAAGCCAGACATTTGCCAAGGGAAAGCACTTTCTGGTGGCCTTGGGTGCATCCTGCTTCCATCCTCTCCATTATGCACAGAGAGATTCCTAAGTCTTAATTAAGGATAGAAAAGGTAACCACCTAGGGATCTGGTGTTAGCTAGCACTTGGCACCGCCCTTAACCTGAGCTCTTGCCATTCTTTTCAAATCTACCATCCCTTTTCACATCAAAGCTCCCAGCCCAGGGTCTACCCACAATGCCATGTTCATTCCCAGTAGCCCATCTGTTCCCCAGTCCCTTCTGTCTGGCTGCTCACTCTTGCTGTAGAAGTTGCAGTATCGGTTCAAAGTGCCCCTAAGGTAGGGGGGCAGGCAAGTTTTTGGGTTCAGCGTGTGGCAGATTGAGGCAATAGGCCAGCAGCGTGGGGACAGGACAAGCACAGACACTTCCGGCATTGCCCCTTCGTAGTAGAGGTCCTCATTCTCTTCCTCCTCCTCTTCCTCCACCACGCCCATCGCCGCTGCTGCCCCAGCTTCCTCATCCTTCTCACTCTCATGCTTCTCGCCGCTGGCCTCCTGGCCCACCTGGAGGGGCATAAAGTTCCCAGGTGCCATGGCCTCCTCCAGTCTGCTCTTCCTCCTTTCCTTCCTATCTGCCCATTTGCTCATCCCTTCCAATGTACCCACTTGTATTTTCTTCTCTGTATCCTCCAACTTCAGGAGTTCCTGATCCAGCTGCTGGAGCTGATAGACATGGAACTGGCGCTGCAGCTCCTCAGAGGTGCTCAGGCTCCGTAACATCTGCTGGGGCAGGCGGTTAGGGAAGCAGGGACCAATCTGCTCCAGCACGGCCCCCTCCAGCCAGCTCGAGCCCACACCCAGGAGACGGTCTGCCATGTAGTGCCTGCAGCACACAGCCCGGGCCAAGGCTTAGTGTGGGTGCCAGTTTGGCTCAGTCTCCCGCTCCAGGGTTCCAGCTTGCCTGTAAGTCAGACTCTAGGCTCCATGAGCTGGCCCTGCCCCTGCCACTTTACCCGCCAACCCAGCTGCTCCCATTATCCAGGTCCACACTCACTGGTAGTAATGCTCAAAGGTGGTAGCTATCTCCAGGCCACAGAATATGAGAACTGCTTCTAGGCAGCGCTGCAGCTGAGCCAGCATCTCCATTCCCCGAGCTCCACCGATCCGGCTGCCCTGAATCCGCTGGTCAATGTGCCGGGCAAACTGCTCACTCACCTGGGCATTAGCAGAGCATAGGAAAACCATGAACAAGCACAAAGAACAGGTGAGTGGGAGCAGTGAGGAGGGTTTGCAAAGTAGTTGTGAATGGCTGGCAGCTTTCTAAGTTGGTCAATGCTTTTTTTTTTTTTCAATTTACTTTTTATTTGTAAATAATCATGGGGTACAAGTACAATTTTGCTATATTGACATATTGCATTGTGATGAAGTCAGACTGTAGCATATACATCACCGAAGCAAGGTATGTTGTGCCCAGCTGGTACTATTTTATACAATCATTAACATTTGTGCACATTAGCAATATTAACAATTATGGAAACTTTTTTCACATTAACTGGGTCTAAAAATTAAGCTAATAAAAATCATTTAAAATGAGAAAAGAATGCTGAGCATGGTGGCTCACGCCTATAATCCTAGCACTCTGGAAGGCTGAGGCAGATGGACTGCCTGAGCTCAGGAATTCGAGACTGGCCTGAGCAAGAGTGAGACCTTGTCTCTAAAAATAGCCAGCTGTTGTGGCGGGCGCCTGTAGTCCCAGCTTCTTGGGAGGCTGAGGCAAGAGAATCACTTGAGCCCAAGAGTTTGAGGTTGCTGTGAGCTGTGACGCCATAGCACTCTACCGTCTGTCTCAAAAATAAATAAATAAATAAAATGAGAAAGGAACTTATGTGTATGAAAATAGTCACTCTGCGGTGTTACTAGTAAAATAGGACTAGAAGTGATTCAAGTAGCCAGGGCTTCATGCTCCTGCGACACTGTCCTTGCTCACAGGGTTCTTATCACATTTTAGTTTATGGTTCACTTAATCACCTATCTTGCTAGCCATTCTATCGTGAGCTCTTATCACGGTGCCTGACACATTTTAAGCGCTCATTAAATATTTGTTGAAAGAGGCTCGGCGCCTGTGGCTCAACGGGCTAAGGCACCAGCCACGTACACCTGAGCTGGCGGGTTCAAATCCAGCCCGGGCCCACCAAACAATAATGACGGCTGCAACCAGAAAATGGCCGGGCGTTGTGGCGGGCACCTGTAGTCCCAGCTACTTGGGAGGCGGAGGCAGGAGGCTCGCTTGAGCCCAGAAGTTGGAGGTTGCTATGAGCTGTGATGCCATAGCACTCTACCCAGGGTGACAGCTTGAGGCTCTGTCTCAAAAAAAAAAAAAATTTGTTGAAAGAATGGGAATGGTGAAATAATTCACAGTATATCCCTAGATGATATTTGAGCAAAAATAAAAAAAAGAGGACAAATACCAACACTGAAAAAGGCTTCTAATATAACAGTCAAGGCTCGGTGCCTGTGGCTCAACGGGCTAAGATGCCAGCCATGCACACCTGAACTGACCGGTTCGAATCCAGCCCGGGCCCGCCAAACAATGATGGCTGCAACCAAAAAATGGCTGGGCGTTGTGGTGGGCGCCTGTAGTCCCAGGTACTTGGGAGGCGGAGGCAAGAGACTCGCTTGAGCCCAGGAATTGGAGGTTGCTGTGAGCTGTGATGCCACGGCACTCTATCCAGGGTGACAGCTTGAGGCTCTGTCTCAAAAATGAATAAATAAATAAATAAATAATAATAATATAACAGTCAAAAGAAAAATAGGACAGAGTATTATAGCTACTTGTAAGTAAACTATTAAAGCATTGTAATCATGAAGATATACATATTAGGATGGTTCACTGCAGGCCACTATTTTTTTTTCTTTTTTTCAAGTTTTTGATAGCATGGCCATATACAAACATATGCTCATCCGAAAATCGGAACGAAAGGATGAGGAAGGGAGAGTTTATGGTGAGAGACCCAGGGGTGAGGTGAGGGTGTTGGCTTACGTGGGCAGCTCTGAGAAAAGGGAGCTTCAGTAAGGCCCCTGCACAGCCATTCTGCAGTGCCAGCAAGAAGGCTGCCCGTGGCCCAAACAGCTCAGAGCTTGACTTTTGCAGATTATTAAAGCGCTCACAATAGCGTGGTACAAAGTCATCCTCCCGCCAAGATGAAGTCAGAAAATTGTTCACCTGGAAGAAAAGTGCAGAAGCATGAAGAGGCTGACACCCAACGCACCATCCTAACAGTGTCCCTTCTCTCCCCACACCTGTTCCTGCCCACCTGCTCCTCCACCACAGAACGCCAACAGCGAGTTAGATTTCTCATAATGCTGCTTGGAAGGCCCCGGGTAGCCAAGGAGCTCCAGTCATGGCTTCTGTTTCTGCCCTCTGTAGAGACAGGGAAAGTAGCAGAAGCAAGGAGCAGCCCCTCGGCTCCCACATCCCCATTCAAGGATGAGCTCTGATGCCTTTCCTGACATGCTGCCACCCAAAATGATGTTCCTGGACAGGGGTGACACAAACCTGGAAGAACAGGCTAAGCACACAGGGAGGGGAAGGGTGAGGATAGACAGGAGCCTGTAGCATTTGAGAGGGGACCCTGGCAAAGGCTCCTACCTAGAGCTCCCACCTGAATCCCCAGTACTCACTGGGCCGAGGAGTGGCCACCACTGGAGGGGATGCCTCACAGGGCTCAACATGCACTAACAGGTGCGTGAGGCGGCGCACCCGTGAGGAGAAGGCTGCTGCGCGGCTCTGGGGGTTGTGTGCAGCTTCGCGACACTCCAAATATTGGTCCAGCAACCAGCCCAAGGGGCTGATGCCATCCTCATCTAGACATTGAGAAAAACAAACCAAGGCATAGTATATTTTCAGTGGGAGAGCTGAAGCTGGCTGGGAATGCAGAGAAATAGCCACTGGACAGAGTGATAGGCAGGGGTTGTCAAGGGCCCTCTTCATCTTACAGTGTCAGCTGGTACTTGGGAGACATGGGGAAGGGGGCAGTCCCTAGGCTGTGGGAAGAGGACACTGGGGTTATGAATGCAGGGCAAGGGTCAAGAACATAACCCAGGTGATTCTAAGGTAGGGCAAGGAACAGATTAGTGGGGCCAAGCAATGGGAAGGTAAAGGGGCCAGGTGCTGGGATGGTTACCAGGGGAGGTGATGTTCTGCACCAGGGGGCTGACCAGGGCCTCCCAGCAGGTCTTGCCCAGAGCTCGGGCAGCCTCGTCATCAGGAAGGAAGCAATCAGCAAAATTCTGCTCTTGGCGCAGAGCCCCATTGAGTCTGGGGATGTGAATGGGAGGAGAAATGTATCAGAGGCTTGGCGCGTAAGTTACCCGATTGTCCACCTGGCCTAAGATTGCCAGCGGGCTCCTAGCATCCAGACCAAAGCCCTGCCCTGTGCTTAATGGCATATGTCATTCTCAGCCTGCCAGAGAAATCTCTTCTCTTTATCTTTCCTTCCCCTCCCCACACCTCAGAACACTCCCCCTCACCAAGAGCACTAAATGTCCATCTTGCAGCCTCCAGAGACCCTTGCCCAGCAGCCACCTGCAACAACAGCCTACCTTTCCTACAGATACAGGCACACACACTTTTACACACCTAGAACTCAGGTGCAAGAGACTCCTGCGGTCCTCTGCCATGTCCTGACTCCAGGCCTGTGCCCGAACCATGTAGAAGAGGCGTGTATGACGACACAACTGCTCCCGAAACACCGGCCAGAATGTGGGCTTGGGGCCCAAGATCTCCAACCCCCGAATGCGTGTATCAATGCCACCCTGAAACACATACAGCTTGCTGGCCCGGTGCAGGTCGTGAGTTTTCACTTGCTACATACCATCCTCATGATGACCTGGGGTCAACTATGCCCTTGAGCCTCATCCCTGTAACTGCCCAAGACCCAGGACCATACCCTACACCCCTGGCCCCACCTGCTGGCAGCGCTTTATGTGGATCTGGATGATGGGCCAGAAGCGGTTCAGGTTCTCCAGGAGGACCACTCGGCTGGCGGAGGGCATCACATTCACCTGGCAGGGGGTAGAGAAAGCTCTCACCTTCACACATGTGGATAAGAGTACTGAGAACACCCAAGTTCCCTTGCTGTACCCCTCCTTTCCCCAGTCCCAGGACATGTAGGATCCTAATCAAGGAGGGGGTCCTAATGCCACCCCTGCCATTCAGGTTCTGACCACATAGACACAGAAATAAAGGATTCTACTTTCTGTGGGGCTAAAGACAGGTAGGTATTTATAGGTGTTAGAAGTCTAGGCAGGAGGGTAGATCCTGTGAGGAGTGGTCTCATCACACAGGGGCCCCTACCGAGTTGAGTTCTGTGTTAAGAGAGTTGATGCTGTCACCCCCATACACCACTACCCGGGCTGGCATGTAGCTCGCATCCTCACTGGCTACCAGCAGAGTCAACTGCCTGGGAGTAGAGAGAAGGAACCTGTCAGAACTGGAATCTGTCACGTCCTTTCAGACAAAGCCCAGGGGTGGTGCTTCCCCAAAGGCAAATACAGGGAAGTCACGAGAAAGCCAAGGTATGTGGCTAGTGAATGTGTGGGAGTGTGTTTTACCTGACGAGGACACCCTGGCGCATGTGCAGGGTGATGTAGTGGGAGCCAGTGCTGCCGTTGGACTCCCAATAGGTCTTGGGGTTGCGGTCCATCAGCTTGCTGGCCCGGTGCGGGTTGGAGGACACCTCCACCTTCTCCCAGCACTTGTCCTCTTTCACTTCCACACTGGAGCCTGGGGACAAGTGGGAAAGGGTGGAGGTCAAATTCTGGTAGGGTATACAGAGGAAACAGACCTTGGGGTGGAGATATGGAGCAATAGGAAAATAGGCACAAACCCTGGCACAGATATCTGAGGAATACATCAAAGAAAGGGATGTTGATGGGCCGGTGGGTTCGTCTGTGGTCTTCGATCTGGCCTAGCACCATCTGCAGCCGGAACATCAGTGAGAAGATGCACAGGGAGAAGGGAAGGACACGGACAGACAGAGAAACACATGGAAGGAAGACCAGGCAGTGGTGGAACTTCCTCCACAACACCAGCAGAGCAGGCCCAGAGGAAGAGGAGTGGTGGCAAATGAATACCCCAGGCTTGCTAATGTCACCTGCTGTTTCCAGCTGTAGCAACATGGCCCCTTCCCTGCCACTGCTTAGGTTGAAGATTCTGATGTAGCTCTGAGCCCACAAGCTTCACCCTGCCCTTCCTCCTGACCTGGATGCAGCCTCCAAGGATGTTGGTCGTGAGTTTCCGGTAGAGGTGTGCATGCTTCTCACACTTGAACACCATGTCTCGCAGCTCCTGGGCCAGCTCCAGCTTTCCCAAGTGCTTTTCCAGGGCCTTGGAGATGGCATCTCGGGCTCCCAGCTGATTCAGCACCACGGCATAGTCCCTGCTCACTGATGTCAGGCGGTGCAGGAAAAAAATCAGTTCCTGGAGCACCTGGGGTGGGGAGGTAAAGAGGGGACCGGGCATGGGCTATAAGGGTATCTGCTGTAGAATATACCCAGGATGCTGCAGTGAATAAGACAGAGTGAGGAAGTAAAAAGATAGGGATAGAGGAGACACAAGAGCCAGGTGGAGTTATAAAACCAAAGACAAATTGAAATGGCAAGAGCCAAGAAATGCCTTGCCTCCTGGGGTTCTAGACTACTGAGTTTGTTGGTAACAGTTGCAAAGAACATCCCTGGGTTCTTTCATTCAAGCCCAGCTGTCCCAAGAACCAGTTGTGGTCTGGGAGGCTGAGGTGGGTGTATCACATGAGCTCACAAATTCAAGACCAGACTGAGCTAGAACAAGACCCCCATCTCTAAAAATAGCTGGGTGTTGTGGCCGGCACCTGTAGTCCCAGCTAATCAGCAGGCTGAGGCAAGAGAATCACTTGAGCCCAAGGACTGTCTCTAAAAATAGCTGGGCGTTGTGGCGGGCACCTGTAGTCCCAGTTACTTGGGAGGCTGAGGCAAGAGAATTGCTTAAGCCCGGGAGTTTGAGGTTGCTGTGAACTATAATGCCACAGCATTCTACTAAGGGTGACAAAGTGAGACTCTGTCTAAACAAAAGAAAAGAAAAAGAACCAATTGGGGACTGCATTTTATTCACACCCCAAGCACAGACACTTGGATGGCTGGGGGGAGGACTGAGAGGGACTGGATTTGTGTGGGGGGCACTCAGTGAGTCCACTTCAGAAACTACCGCACTGCCATCACCCCAGTTCTCTGAGCCCTTCTTAAGCCTTCTGTGACCTTGCAGGGGACTTCTGACATGTGAGGGGGACTTCATTCCCTCTCTCCCACAAGCCCAGCCAAAAGAGGAGCCATCGAGGCTCTTAATGTTATACATGTATGTATGTATATCTACTTTTGTGTAATAAGTAGAGGATGGTAAGTAAGATCACATATTTGCGTTTCTTTATATTTCCATAAAGGAATATAAGGAGAATACATAATATAAGCAGTTACTAAGAAAGAGTGTGGGGGAAACACTAGGAGAACAGATTCAAATGAGAGGGAGAATTCTCTTTTTTTTTTTTTTTTGAGACATAGCCTCAAGCTGTCACCCTGGATAGAGTGTCGTGGCACTACAGCTCACAGCAACCTCCAATTCCTGGGCTCAAGCGAGTCTCTTGCCTCCGCCTCCCAAGTAGCTGGGACCACAGGCGTCCGCCACAACACTCGGCCATTTTTTTTTGGTTGCAGCCGTCATTGTTGTTTGGCGGGCCCGGGCTGGATTCGAACCCACCAGCTCAGGTGTACGTGGCTGGCGCCTTAGCCTGTTGAGCCACAGGCGCCGAGCCGAGAGGGAGAATTCTCAATCTACACCTTATTGTTTTGATTTGTGAGCTATGTGAATATATTACATATTACAAAAAGTAAAATTCAATTTTAAAGCAAAACTCCAACCAAGAGCACAAAGACCGTCATACCCTCCAGACTCTTGCCCAGGGGTCTACCGCACCAGTGGCTGCCTTGTGTCCTCTCCCTCCCAGCATCTCCCCAAAGCAGGGTAGGGATACCTCTCGGTCAGTGTTTGGGGACCGCAGGCAGGCCATGCAGGCATCCATGGCCTCATGCCAGGGGAGCAGCAGTGCCTCAGGGAAGTCCACCAACTTCATCAGGATTCTGGGGGATAGAGGCGAGAGGGCAGACAGATGTGCAGTGAGCTGAGGGCTTGCTCCAGATCCAGGAGGACTTTCCCAGCAGGACCATGGCCCTCCACTATGTGACAGCCTTAGAGACCCCCCTTTTGCCCCACCTGCTTCTCACACCCCCTCACCTCAGAACAGCCAGGTGCAGGGCCCGATTGGTCTCTGAAGTGTCCAGGCTCTGCATCAGGGCAAGGAAGGGCTGGGGCTGCCGTTGCAGTTGCAGCAGGAATGGCCTGACCTTGCTTTCCTGGATCCCCTCTGAGCTGAGGGCTTGCTCCAGATCCAGGAGGACTTTCCCAGCAGGACCATAGCCCTCCACCAGATGCTGCAGGGGAGTACTAGGGCTCTGAGAGGGGGGTTCTTTCACTACAGGAGCGGGGAGACACAAGAGTTGGCCATTGTTAGTAATGTGAAGGCTTAGAAAAGGATAGACAGATTTCATAACTCAATATTTTTTCTAATTTCTCCTAAAAATGTTTTCAATTTCTTTTGTTCCCCTAAAAGTTAGGTATGGAAATCTAACATCTCTGAATGTACTTATAAGACAACTTTATGACAAATTTTATACCTTATGTTCATAAAATAATAAAGTAGCTTTCTGTTTGCAAAGAGCAGAGCATTTTCTAACATTTAAAGGCATGTAGGAATTTGTCTCTACAAATGTGGGGCTTTTTTTAAGGCTTCAAAACTCTCTTGCAATTTTCTTACTTTATATCTTCTTTCATTCTTGAAGGGAACACAATGTCTGCTTTTCCACTGGTTGCTTATCCCTAAGTTTCAGATTTTTCCTAAGGTGCCATTTCTTCCAGATAGGACTGCACAAAATCAGCAGACATCTCTCCTGTGCTAATAATGCCTTAAAGGCAAGTGTGCTCAGGTGCTGTGCCTGTCTGGCTACCCACCTTCTACTCTGGCTGGATCTTCTGATTTCTGAGCCTGGGGTTCCAAGAGGAGGACATCCTGCTGGGCTTCTAGAAGGGCTGGGTGGGCCTCAGGCCCATACTTCTTGTAGACACGGCAATTGATCAGGTCCCTGAGGGCGCTGTCATCAAGTCGCTGTGGTAGGGTCAGCAGAAGGTCCTGGGCCATCTCTATGGGCACGGCCAGTTCAGCTAAGATCTCATCATCCAGAATGTGCTGTCAGGGAGACACTCTCACTGCAGGCAGCCCTGCCAGCACCAAGGCTCCAAGGGGCCCTAGGTAGGGTAGAGCTCTCTCCACACATACATCCTTCATCCTGACCCTCTCATGGTTGGCAGCTGGCTCCTCCCAAACAGTTCAGCAACATCTCCCACCTCTGAACATTCCAGACCTCTCCCTTCCCCAGATAGTCCCTTATGCTATCATCTTTTCATCTGGAGCCTTCTAATGCTCTACAGTACAGCCCTTGCAGTGGAGCCCTCCCACCTCTGAGTGTCTTCATGCTGGCTCTACCTCCCCATCGAGGTTTTCCTGGAGGATCTGGAGAACTTCCTGATGGCCAGGTCCATCCAGCTTCTTGATGAAAAAAAGGAGCTCCCACCACTCGGCCTGGGTCAGGTGTTCACTCTCCTCAGTGTCCTCATCTTCAGGCGGTACGTAAGGCACAGCATAGAGCTCTGTCATCGGCTTCCAGCGCCAGGAGGGCAGGACTGTGGAAATGGGCCAGAGGACGCAGGGATGTCACTACACACCTAGCCCTGCTCTCTTGCTCAGAGCTGACCCCTGCTTCCTTTCTGAACTTACCTCCACCCAAGGCTCTACTGACTACTGCCCCCTGGTACTCATCAGCTGCGACCATGTCCTCAACAATGTCTTCCTCAAAACCCAAAATCTCCAGCATGTGCCAGTGTACCCAATAGGTGCGGCCTGTTGACTCCCACAACACCTGCAGACAGGGAACGAAAGTGAGGAAAGAAGAGAGGGCTCACTAGGAGAAGAGACGGACCACTAGTGGTGGTCCAGAATGAGGTCTTAGCTCTCAAAGTGACCACCAAAGAGCAAAACACTGGCATATGAAGAACACATACACAAAGGATGCCTTCTGTTCTGGGGATGAACCTGCCTCTCCTCTCAATGGCTTTTACTCCAACACCTCCTCCTGACTTTAATTACCCATTTCTTTCTTTCTTTTATTATTATTTTTTTTTTAGATGGAGCCTCAAGCTGTCCCCCTGGGTAGAGAGCCATGGCACCACAGCTCACAGCAACCTCCAACTCCTGGGCTCAAGCAATTCTCCTGCCTCAGCCTCTAAAAGTAGCTGGGAGTACAGGCACCGCCACAACGCCTGGCTATTTTTTGGTGTAGCCGTCATTATTGTTTTGGCGGGCCTGGGCTGGATTTGAACCCACCAGCTCAGGTGTATGTGGTTGGTGCCTTAGCTGCTTGAGCCACAGGCGCTGAGTCCAATTACCCATTTCTTAACACTGACCGCTGGGGGAATTTTGCTATGTTAGTTTCTTCCTGGGTGTGAAGTCTTCTTGACCTCACAGCCTCTTAAACCTAGATATTCTTAGCCTTCCAAATGATGGCCCCTCTCTTACCTGCTGATACCCTTTTACCACCCCAGTCTTACTGAGAGTTTTCTCCTTGGCTGGGCTGCCAAAGCTCCCTGTATGGAAGCCCACCTATGCCCGACCCAAAATAGATCCCCATCAGCATCCCTCCACTGTGCAGCACTTACCTGCACAGGGGGCACGCCACTGTTGCTCTGACGGAACTCCCCTTCATCTCCAGCACTGATCTCCTCATAATCATCCAACATCCGCACTCTCATCCTTGGCTGCAGCGTGTCCCGCACATACATGGCATAGGTATTGCCACTTGCAAACTCAGAGCGGGGGCGAAACCGCCTTGATCTCCTGACATTGGGCTGGGCCTGGGCGGGTTGAAGCCCTGAGCTCACATCGGCCAGCTGAGGCCGGAAGATGGAACAGGGGGGCCGTGCTGTGCTCCCTGGTCTGCTTGAGGCCCGGTCCCAGCGCATGGTCTGCACTAGCTCAGAGATCAGGGTGCCCATAGCCATACTGAACTCCAGCTCCAGCCGACTCCTCTCCCCACTCAACTCTTCAGGAGCAGAGTTGTTCTGCGCTCCTAGTTCTGCAGCACTGTCGTTCAGCTGATCCAGGAGGGAGGTGACATGCAAATAGTGCTTCACCAGGGAGAAGAGCAGCCTTCCTGGGACCTGTAAGATACAACTTTTGGCTTACATTCATCTTGTCTCATCTTTGCCCCCTCTTTCCACACTGTCTTCTATAAACAGGTGCAAAGACCTGGTCTTTTTTTTTTGAGACAGAATCTCACTTTGTTGCCCTTGGCATCATAGCTCACAGCAACCTCAAACTCTTGGGCTCAAGTAATTCTCTTGCCTCAGCCTCCCAAGTAGCTGGGACTACAGGCTCCTGCCACAACTCCCAGCTTTGTTTTCTTAGAGATGGGGTCTCGCTCTTGCTCAGGCTGGTCTTGAACTCCTGAGCTCAGGCAATCCACCCACCTCGGCCTCCCAGAGTGGTAGAATTACAGGTGTGAGCCACCCTGCCCAGCCTCTAAAGACCAGATCTTTAAATCTTGTTCACAGCTGTCCCCAGCTTGCACCCCCACAGGATACCTGTGGCAGCTGAATGCCCTCGAAAGACATGGGATGTTCAGAAAGTGTGGCCTGTGCAAATAGTGCTAGCAGAGCGCAGCGGCTGTCAAAATCCAGGTGTTTCTCAATGGCCTCTTGTTGGCTCAGTGACAGAAGGATCTGGGTCCGAGTCCCTGTAACCCATACCCCAATCAGTAACGGCTCCCTAACCTCACCATTCCTAGGCTTCTCTCCTAGTAACTCTACTCTCTCAATACAATCTCTCCTAGTACCTCTACTCTCTCAATACAATCTCTCCTATTACCTCTACTCTCCCAATACAATCAGTCCTTTTGCCGCTACACAGTGGGAGTAACTCATTTGCTGATTTGTTTCAAAAGCCAAAATTTACTATTCATATACACACACACAATCTGTAATAGGCTAAACTTTTCCTTTGCATAGAAAGCCAACTAATTAATATGTGGTGCTTAAGGATTCAGTCTTTCCTCTTTCAGCAGATACCCACCTCCTCATGTTGAGTCCCATTCCCACCTCCTTTCATCCAACCCAATGAGAAGGGCAACAGAATCATTTACGTACTGATACGGTCAGAGGCTCCTGCCACAGTGTTCTGTGAATCCCTGAGCTGACCCAGCCCCTCTCCTGCTTTCCCTTCTTCCCCGCACGGCCCCTCACCAGCGTCATGGGAGGACAGGGCTTGTATCATCCGGCCGGCACTCCAGCGAATCTGATAATCGGGACTACTCAGCATGTGCATGAGCAAGTCCAGGACCCTCGGGTCTTTGAATACCCCAGTGAGGGGCTCGATGCTAGCATAAGCACTGAGCACATGAACAGTATGAAGCAGAGGGGCAGGAGGAATGGAGCCCACACACTCCTCTAACTGCCGAAGGGCTCTCTGAATCAGGGACTTCACGTCGGTTTCCATTTCCCCCAGCACAGATTTGTCTAGGGCCCCAGCCTCCCCTGTAGACTCCTGGGAAGGCCCGATGACCTGGCCATCCTCGCCCAGCATCTTGTGGCAGTTGGCATAGATCTCGTCATTGGACATCCATAGCAAGATGTGCTCAGCCTTGCAGTCCACTTGGCTGGATCCCTCTTCCCCATCATCCCCACGCCTGAGGATGAGCCAACGGATCTGGTACTCTGGATGCCCATTGTGGCCCACCCGCTGGCGGATCAGCTCATCAGGATAGGCATGCAAACCAGGTCCCAGGGGCACCCTGAATTCCCTGTAGCGGAGTTCCCCCACCATCCTGGCACCTGGAACACACAGGAAAAGAACAGCTAGAGTGAGAGGAGAGGTCAGAAAATCAAGGACATCCAGCAGTTGGAGAAGCAACAACAGCTGTGGGCTGGGTGGGATAAAGCAGGGCCCAGGAATTGCCTGCTGTAAGCTGGGTGGCGCCAGGCCTAAGCAGAACACTGGGGTACTTGTTCTCAGAGCATACAAAATTTGGGGGCTAAAGGAAGGTCTCCAAGGCTCTATGTAGCCTGGAGTAGATTAGTCTGAACAGTGGGTGGGGGACAGTCAGGGCAGGCAGCCTTGGAGTCACAAGTGAATCCCAAGGCCTTGGGCAGCAGCCCTGGGAACAGGGTGTGTGAAGCCCAAATGTGGGGTGTTTGGGAAGGAGATCCCTAATATGTGTGGAAAGGGGTGTTATCTCTAGGATCGCAGCACCGGAGTGTGAGTAGCAGAGGCAAGACCCAGAGTACCGGTGGGGGATTGCGAGCCGGGGCAGAGATGGGTTGAGGAAAGGCCGGGGCTGGATGGAAGGAAGGGCTGGTGGGGTGCTGCAAGGCAAGAGGCTTGGGGAAAGCAAACCGAGACCCAAGAAGCGGGGGTGGGGGATGGAGAGGTGAGGGTTGGGGGGCGTGCAGTACAGTGGGGGCGGGGGGCTAGGCCCAATAAACTAGAATGCCGAAGCGCTAACGGACAGGGGGACAAGAGATCGGGTGAGCTCCGGGCAAGGTGGGTGAGTGGGCAGACGAGAATTCAGGGTAAGGGTAGGGGGCCGCGGCGGGGCTCTGGCCACCTCAGAAGTCCACCGGGTTCCTGGTGTGAGGCCCCTTCTTCGCAGAGCTAGCACAGAAGCAGGCGTCGACGCAGGTGAAGATTTGGGCCCCGCCTGGACCCCCCAGGGGTGGAGGCGGAGAGGAGGGAGGGGGTGTGCCTCCGCAGGACGGGCGGGCAGGCAGGGGGTGTGGCGCGTGGGGACCCAGGACTCGGGGCGGGCCACTGTCACCACCGGTGCGTGGGTCGGAGGCCTCTGGGGCAGGGCGGAGCCTGGTCCCTGCCAACTGTACCGCGAGCCCAGTTCTGGGGGCTCTGCCGCCCGCCCATGGCTACGCCTCATTTCCGCTGGACCCAGCGGAAAGCCAGGGGCCCTACGAGCGCCGGGGCGGAGCTGCGGGTGCCACCGCGGCGGGGACGCGAGGCACCTCCTCTGCACCGCCCTTTCCTCTTCCTTTTTATCGTCCCACCTAACGCCGGAAGTGCCTTTCTCGTTTCTGAAAATCTAAACCCGAATGGTCCCGGAGGTCATACCCCCTCCTTCAATACATCCAAAGCAACTGGGGGTTGGGCCCCATCCGTCTTTTCTTTCTTCTTCCTCCCATACTTTTGCTCTTTTTTTCCCCACACCCACCCTTATTCCCCCTAAAAAAAAACAAAACTAACAGATAAAAATGGGGGACCATTTTATTAGAGTTCAGGAATATCAGCTTTGGGCAGCAGCAGAGGGCAACTTCACATAACTCTTCATAGGGGGCAGTGGCCTAATCTTTCGGCCAGCCCAGCCCCCCTTGCGATGCCATAGCCCGCTGTTAGGCCTCTTGCCCAGCCAGCGGTTGCGACCTGCCTTTCCAATGACCCGTTTATCATGATCAACGTTGGATACTCGGCCGACTGTTGCTATGCATGTTTCCAGCACCTGCCAGAGAAAGCAGATAGAGGAGAATGCACAGTGGCGGTTGGGGAGAGCCTGACAGTGTTGAGGGAACAGCTCTTGGGAGGCTTCTTATATTCAATGAGAAGGGAGAGGAGAGGAGAAATGCACACGGTTGAACCTAAATGTGGGTCCTCCTGGTTTGGGGGCCGTGGCTAACTCCTGCAATCATGGCACTCTGGGAAGCCCAGGCAGGTGGACCATTAGAGCTCAGGACTTTAGGACCAGTGTGAGCAAGAGCATGACCCCATCTCTACTAAAAATAGAAAAACCTAGGTGGGAATTGTAGATGCCTGTAGTCTCAGCTACTTGAGAGGCTGAGGCAAAAGGATTGCTTGAGGCCAGGCTCAGTGGCTCACGCCTGTAATTCTAGCATTCTGGGAGGCCAAGGTGGGTGAATTGCCTTGAGCTCACAGATTGGAGACCACCTTGAGCAAGAGCAAGACCCTGTCTCTAAAAATAGCTGCGTGTTGTGGCAGTGCCTGTAGTTCCAGCTACTTGAGAGACTGAGGCAAGAGAATTACTTGAGCTCAAGAGATGGAGGTTGCTGTGAGCTGTGATGCCAGAGCACTCTACTGAGGGTAACAAAGTGAGACTCTGTCTCAAAAAAAAAGAAATCACTTGAGCCCAGAAATTTGAGGTTGCTGTGAACTATGACACCATGGCACTCTACCCAGGGCAGAAGAGTGAGACTCTGTCTCAAAATAAATAAAATAAAAAATATGGGTCCTCCAGTAGAAACTGAGTAGTTGAAAAAGAAAGTCATCGGCTGGATGCGGTGACTCACACCTGTAATCTTTGCACTCTGGGAGGCCAAAATGGGTGGGATCATCTGAGCTCAGGAGTTCCAGACCAGCCTGAATAAGAGCGAGACCCTACCTCTACTAAAAAGTAGAAAAACTAGCCAGTGTTTTAGTGGGCACCTGTAGTCCCAGCTACTTGAGAGGCTGAGGCAAGGGGATTGCTTGAACTCAAGGGCTTTGAGGTTGCTGTGAGCTACCATGCCACAGCACTCTACCCAGGGTGATAGAGTGAGACTTGGTCTAAAAAAAAAAAAAAAGTCGACTCAGCACCCATAGTTCAGTGAGTAGAGCGCCAGCCACATACACCAAAGCTGTTGGATTCGAGCCCAGCCCGGGCCTGGTAAACAATGAGAACTGCAACCAAAAAATAGCTGGGCATTGTGGTGGGAGCCTGTAGACCCAGCTATTTGGTAGGTTGAGGCAAGAGAATCACTGAATCCCAAGAGTTTGAGGTTGCTGTGAGCTGTGACGCCATAGCACTCTCCTAAGGGCAACATATTGAGACTCGGTCTTCAAAAAAAAAAAGGCATTGCTCCTTGTTCCATTATAGTGTCAACCAGACACAAGGCAGAAAAGAAAAGACCCAGCTCAAGGTAGTTCCTAGCCTCATAAAACAGCTTGGAGCTATCACAGGCATGCAAGGTACATTCTCCTTTGCTAATCCTTCCCACCAGTACCCCACACACACCTGCATCTGCCTCTTAGAAGGCAACTGGATGATGGCTGTCCCATTTACCTTCCGAAGCAGCACACCACATGTCCCTGGGGGGAAAAAGTAGTTTTGCCACCCTTCACAAAGGAGGTGGTGGCATTAGGGGTAGAGGACAGAGGGGAAATTTATATTGGAGCTGTATCCCACATATTGCCCTTTAGGAGCAGATCAAACAAGGAGAATATACCCAATGTTTTAGATCAAAATACAAGCACATCTTCATTCTCATGTTCCTTTTTTTTCCTGTGCCAGCAACAGATGTAGACCCATAGGTTCGGGGAAATGCTGACCTCAGGCACTTCTTTGCCTTCCAAATTGTAAGACCCAGGCAGCTCCTTTTCTCATTCATACCTGCAGCTCGGATATACTGGGCCCCCCGGCCTGGCTCGCTTTCCACATTGTTGATAAGAGTCCCCACAGGCAGGGCCCCAAGAGGATGTGCATCCCCTTCCCGGGCAGCAACTATAAAACAGAATTTCATGAACACTAGAACATCTGCAGCCTCCAGCCTGGACATCTGGTAGCCACCTCTCACCTGCCATTCGGCCTATGTGGTTAGAATTCAGGATTACATCTCCAGCCTGCATGTTTTCTGTGGCAACAATCCAGCGTTTCCGGCTGCCCCCAGCAACCAGAGCTATGTCTGCTGACCTGTTCCAGATAAGAGACAGGTGAATAGACCATCTAGGCAGTCCCACATTTTCTGAGAAGCTACACAACAGTTATTTAGACCTCCTCATTATCATCCCAAATCCCAAACTTACCTGCAGGGATCATAGCGGACTCTGATAACCTTCTCCTCAAAGGGTTCAGGCTTGGTCTCCTGTTCAGGCCGGAAACGCAGAAAGTCAATCATGCGATAAAGTTGCTTGTGGCCCCCGCCAATACCATGCACTCGGATTCGGCCTGTGGTCAGGATAGTTCAAAGACATAACGTACATCAGACTAGTTCAGCTCAAAGCATCAGGAACTGGCCCACCCTCAGCTAGAGAGCAGAACTTCTCAGCATCACGGCACAAGCACAAAGTGATGAAAATTTGCACAGTGCACTGGAGCAAGGGGCAGTGGGGCAACCCCTACTCAAAACTTGGTGAATGTATAAAGCTTCCAGATAAAGTCTTTTCAAATCATGGAATTCAGTAAGTTTACTGAGATCCATGTAACTCATACTCAAATAATTTCAACTGTTACAAAAAAAATTTTTTTTTAAAAGAACATAAGGTCTCACTATGTTGCTCAGGCTAGACTCAAACTCCTGGGCTCAAGTGATCTTCCTGCTTCAGCCTCCCAAGTAGCTGGGACTACAGGCACATGCCACTGTGTCTAATTTTTTTTTTTTGAGACAGAGTCTCATTCGGTCACCCTCAGTAAAGTACCGTGGTGTCATACCTCACAGCAACCTCAAACTCTTGGGCTCAAATGATCCTCTTGCCTCAGCCTCCAGAGTAGCTGGGACTACATGTGCCTATCACAACACCCAGCTAATTTTTCTATTTTTAGTAGAGATGGAGTCTCACTCTTCCTCAGGTTGGTCTTGAACTCCTGAGTTCCAGCAACCCACTGTCTTGGCCTCTCAGGGTGCTAGGATTATAGGTGTGAGCCACCAAGCCTGGCCAGTTTTCTTCAATTATTGTCTTTTTCTTTTTTTAGACAGGGTCTCACTCTGTCACCCAGGCTGCAGTGCAGTGACACAATTATAATTCACTGCAGCCTGGAATTCATGCCTTAAGTCTCCCAAGTAGATGAGATTATGGGCAAGAGTCATTGTGCCTGGCTTAAAGATTGTCATTAGGGGCACAGACCTGTTCTCTGTTACTTTTTATTCTATTCTCTGGCTTCCATGCACATACCATTAAGCCCAGTTAATGCTTAATTACATTCTTCTGCCTTACAAAGTATAAGTGTGTTAATATATAAGTCTAGGGGCTCGGCGCCTGTGGCACAAGCGGCTAAGGCGCCAGCCACGTACACCTGACCTGGTGGGTTCGAATCCAGCCCCGGCCCGCCAAACAACAATGACAGCTGCAACCAAAAAATGGCCGGGCGTTGTAGCGGGCACCTATAGTCCCAGCTACCTGGGAGGTGGAGGCAGGAGACTCGCTTGAGCCCAGGAGTTGGAGATTGCTGTGAGCTGTGATGCCACGGCACTCTACCCAGGGTGAAAGCTTGAGGCTCTGTCTCAAAAAAAAAAAAAAAAATATATATATATATGTAAGTCTAGGGTACCAGCATGTTTTCCCCCTTTATTGCTTAAATCTCCTTGCATCCACCTGTGTGGTCTCGGCCCCCAGACTTCCTCTTCTTCAGTGGTCTAATGGTGTACTTGGTATGGCTCTTCCAGGACACAAACTTGGCATTGAAGGCCACAGAAGTAAGAACTGTGCGATAGGGGAGCAACATCAAGGCAGAGGGCAATTGGAGAAAGGCATTGTTCATCACCTAGGGATAAAAGAAATCTCTTTCACCTGAAAGCTAATTGAAGGAGAAGCATCAGACAACCAAGGCAGAAAACACAGACCAATTTTAGGCTGTAGCCCATTTCCTCTTGGAAGTGTCCCAAACCAGCTGTTCTAAAACTCTACCCATTACAGCTTGCACGGAAACCAGTGTAGAATTTTTTTTTTTTTTTTTTTGTATAGACAGAGGCTCACTTTATCGCCCTTGGTAGAGTGCCATGGCATCACACAGCTAACAGCAACCTCCAACTCCTGGGCTTAGGTGATTCTCTTGCCTCAGCCTCTGAGTAGCTGGGACTACAGATGCCCGCCACAACGCCCGGCTATTTTTCTGTTTTGCAGCTCGGCCAAGGCCGTCACCTTCCATATATGGGGCCAGCGCCCTACTCGATGAGCCACAGGCGCCGCCCCCAGTGCAGAATGTTTATCCAGATATATATGTGTTGATTACCTCTCTTCATTTGATCTTCTCATCTCTGAAGTATTTCTTCAATAGAATGTTCTCTCCTGGTCATTTCCTTTCAAATTTGGCTGAAAACTCTCCATCTTCAGGAATCTTTTCCTTTTCTAAACAGGTACCTTCTTCAGAGCTAGTAACTTCCACACATCCATGTACCACTATTAGCAGAAATGGCTTTGCCCTCTGCATTATGTTTCTGAGAGTTTTTCACATATGAATGGAAGGGAGGGATCATTTCTGTCTAGTTCCTTGCTTTATTTCCAGCATTTCAGAGTAGATTTGTTTTGAATTTTCTTTTCTTTTCTTTTCTTTTTTTTGTAGAGCCAGAGTCTCACTTTATCGCCCTCAGTAGAGTGCCGTAGCATCACAGCTCACAGCAACCTCAAACTCCTGGGCTTAAGCGATTCTCTTGCCTCAGCCTCCCAAGTAGCTGGGACTACAAGCACCTGCCACAACGCCCGTCTATTTTCTTTTTGCAGTTGTTATTTGTCAGCTGGCCCGGGCCGGGCTCGAACCCACCAGCCTCGGTGCATGTGGCTGGTGCTGTAACCACTGTGCTACAGGCGCCTGGTTTTGAATTTTAAATAAACATCTTCCAAACTCCACCATAATCAGCCAGAGAGCTGCAGAGGAGCAAAACTTACAACTTCTCTTTTCTGTTACTCACCAGTTGCCCTTAGGATACTTTCACTAAGGTCCCTATTCTTAGTATCTTGCCTGGTGTTCTCTAATATCTGCTATAACTGATCCTTGTAGGTATAGTATGATGATTAAAAGCACAGGCTTTGAAGCCGTACTGCCTAGTTCCAATAGTTGTGTGTGATCCTGGACTGCTGATCAGTTTTCTCCTCTGCAAAATGGGAAAGATCATGACTTCCTTGTAGAGTGTTTAAACATCTACTACGTATGCCTGGCTTATCACAGGCACTCAGTGTTAGGTATTACTTAAACCTGTTCAACCGGTGATCTGTCAAGCACTTTTACCTGCAGTATCTCATCTGAAGAATTTCACCCTATGAGTTCGCAACATTTGCAGAGAAGAAAGCTTAGAATGACCTATACAAGGTAACGGACTTTCAAGACTTCTAACCTGACTTGCACACCCCGCCTCCCATCCCCGGCTACCCACACCACGGCAGCCAGAATGGAAACATTCTTCTTCTCGGTTAAGGTGGATTACCTGGGCGGCGGGGAGCAGACTCGAAACAGGAGCGGCGACGGCCAGGGGCGCCAGGTTCAGGGAACCTAGAGCACGGGTCAATGCCCTCAGAGCCATAGGTATAGCCAAGTTCTGGTAGGGTCAGTAAGCCACCCGTTCCTTTAGTTTAGCTAGCGGGTCTACCCGGCGCTCCCAGATGACGTAATATTCCCGGCGCAGTCGCTCCCCAATAACGTAAAGGAGGGGCGCAGAGAACCAGAGCCAATCCTCCGGTGACTCCGAGGTCACGCGACTAAGTGACAGGCCCCGCCCTTGGAGCCGTCAAAACAATTGCCTCGAGCGGCAGCCATAATAAATTTAAAGGGACAGTACCGGCAAGCTAGGCAGCCAGACCAACAGATTGCAGGTAAGTCTTTGAGGGTGCTTCTGGGACTGAGGATTGAGGGCCCCGCCACGTCATATTCCCGCACTCTCAGACAGATGAACAAACCTTCTCTAACCAACCTCACAAAATTCCATATTCAAAAACTCCGCCCCCCGCTATTCTTCCCCGCCCCTCGGCGTCCAGACAGACAGACAGAATGCCTGCTCCGCCCCCTGTGCAACAGACTGGCTCAGTGACCTCTGGCCGCCAGGTCCTCGCCTGAGACGCGGACCTCAGTAGTCCAACCGCACTTCCCCCCGCCCATCTCTGTCCCCACCCTGGGCCCCAGGGCAGGTCGGCAGCTTGGGACACTCCTCACCCGCATTCCCAAGTCCAGGAGACCAGCTCCCAGCGCCGCGTTTCCCTGTGACCCCCGCAGCCGCTCAGCAGACCTCCTATTCTTCCCCGCATCATCAGGCATTTGGGAGGCACCCTAAGGTGATTCCTCTCAGAACCTGTTAGTAGGCGATCGTGACAGAGAGAAAGCCCGTATAAGTGACCAGGCTGACCAGGTTTTCCTCGTCACCTTTTCCCAGACAGGCCTCTTGCCGTAGGTTTTTAAGTCTCACATTCCTTTCTGGGAGTAAGAAGCTCCCCAGGCCTGGGATGGGAGGCTGGCTTGGGGAAAGAGAAGGGACATTGGGCTTCTTTGAAGACTTGTAGACAGAGGGAGGGAGGGTGTTTGTCCTGGGTGGGGCTCTGTGCCAGGTCTTCTGGGTGGCTGTGAAGTGGTGAGAGAAGGAGTGGGAATGCTGGACTTCTGAACTTTGGGCAGGGCAAATCCTTCCAAATCCTGGCTACCGAGCAGAGTTTCTTCCGGGCTCCGGCCTGGGTGGCCACAGCCAAGGGCTCTGCATACGGGTAAGAGGACTCTAAGGTGAGAAACAAAGCCCTTTTGAGGAAATGAGAAGACAACTTGAATCCTGGGGGGCTGGGAAGTATGGATTGAAGGTTGGTAGCAAAAGAGGCAAAGCAAACCAGGTTTCAAGGTGCTGGTCTTAGTTCTATGGGTGATCCAGTCTGAAGACCTTGAGCCTTCTGGAGCCCTCTTATCTGGATTATTCAAGGAAAGCTCCTATTTTCTTATTTTCCTTTTCTTCTCTGATTTAACTTTAAAATTTCTTTCCTGGCACGGTGCCTGTAGCTCAGCGGCTAGGGTGCCAGCCGCATATACCAGAACTGGCCGGTTTGAACCCAGCCTGGGCCTGCCAAACAACAATGACAATTACAACAAAAAAATAGCCAGGCATTGTGGTGGGTGCCTGTAGTCCCAGCTCCTAGGGAGGCTGAGACAAGAGAATCATTTAAGCCCAAGAGTTTGAGGTTGCTGTGATGCCATGGCACTCTACTGAGGGTGACATAGTGAGACTGTCTCAAAAACAAATTCTTTCTTTCTCTTTTTCTTTTTCTTTTCTCTTTCTTTCTTTCCTTTCTTTCGACAGAGTCTCACTCTGTCACCTAGGCTAGAGTGCACTGGTGTCATCATAGCTCACCGCAACCTCAAAACTCCTAGGCTAAGTGATCTCTTGCCTCAACCTCCCAAGTAGCTGAAACTATAGGCACCCACCTCCCCCTGCTAATTTTTCTATTTTTAATAGAGATAGGGTCTCACTCTTGTTCAGGCTGATTTCAAACTCATGAGCTCAAGCAATCCACCTGGCTCACCTCCCAGAGTGCTAGGATTATAGAGGTGAGCCACCATACCTGGCCTTTTCCATTTTTTCTAATCCCCTGCACTATTTTCTGTGTACCTCCTGTCTACTTTATCCCTATTCCCTTTGAAGGTCTCTGATACACACTTTGTGATCCCTGTAGTACTGTCTCTTATTCTCTGCTTCCTTTTCCTAACCCAAGCTCTCTCCAAGTCCTTGTCTGTTCTAAGTCCTGAATCCCCCTGCTAGTTCTAAGCACCTTTGTTCTTTGTTGTTGTTGTTGTTCTTTATATAGTTTTTTTTGGCTGGGGCTGGGTTTAAGCCCGCCACCCCCAGCATATAGGGCCTGTGCCCTACTCCTTGGAGCCACAGGCGCCACCCTCTTTCTATAGTTTTTATTTAATTAAGTCAATTTATATCCCTTTCTCTTTGTCCACAATCTTAGTTTTGTGTTTAGTGTCATAGACTCCCTCCCTACTATACCAATCTCTCTCTCCAGTTAAGTCACAGGATCACTCATATTTTTGTCCCTTCCTTTGTATCTCAGGCCACCCTGTATCTTTTTTACACCTGCTGAACTCTTGTTTTTCCCTAGACTGGGTGAGGCCCCCAGGCCAGGATGTCAGGCCTTGTGTTGGGGCAGCGGGATGAGCCTGCAGGGCACCGGCTCAGCCAAGAAGAGATCCTGGGGAGCACTCGGCTGGTGAGCCAAGGGCTGGAGGCCCTACACAGTGAACACCAAGCTGTGCTGCAAAGCCTGGCCCAGACCATTGAATGTCTACAGCAAGGAGGCCACGAGGAAGGGCTGGTACATGAGAAGGCCCGGCAGCTGCGCCGTTCTATGGAAAACATCGAGCTGGGGCTGAGTGAGGCCCAGGTGAGAGAGTGGAGGTGGTACCAAGTAGTCTAGGGTATTTGATTGGATATTTGGGGTCACTTGGGATCACCTTGTCCTAGACATTTCCATTCTTTTGGTAAACATTTATTAAGCCCTTATTCTGTGCCAGGACTTTTTTGGGCACTGGAGATATATCACTGAATTTGACAGTAAAAATCTTTGGCAGGCCGGGCGTGGTGGCTCACACCTGAAATTCTAACACTCTGGGAGGCCGAGATGGGTAGATTGCCTGGAGCTCGCAGGTTGGAGACCAGCCTAAGCCAGAGTGAGACCCTCTCTCTAAAAAATAGCAGGGTGTTGTGGTGGGCACCTGTAGTCCCAGCTACTCAGGATGCTGAGACAAGAGAATTGCTTGAGTCCAAGAGTTTGAGGTTGCTGTGAGCTGTGACGCCACAGCACTCTACCAAGGATGACAACGTGAGACTCTGTCCCCACCAAAAAAATCTTTGGCATTTCCTAGTTGGAAGAGACAGACACTACA
Source organism: Perodicticus potto (assembly GCA_963574655.1). Classification (NCBI taxonomy): domain Eukaryota; kingdom Metazoa; phylum Chordata; class Mammalia; order Primates; family Lorisidae; genus Perodicticus; species Perodicticus potto. The sequence continues at coordinate 35,899 of CAUYRH010096625.1, forward strand.
CAAGTAAACAAGTAAAAGATTCAGTATGCCAGAGTGATAATTGCTAAGGTTAAAACAATAAAAGTAGGATAGGCATGGAGGTCATGGCTGTTTTTCCCGTACTTTGGGAGGCCCAGGCAGAACAATTGCTTGAGTCCAAGATTTAGAGACCAGTCTGGGCAACATGGTAAGACCTGTCTCTACAAAAATAAAAATTAGGCTCGGCGCCTGTGGCTCAACGGGCTAAGGCGCCAGCCACGTACACCTGAGCTGGTGGGTTTGAATCCAGCCCAGGCCCTGACGGCTGCAACCAAAAAATGGCCGGGCGTTGTGGCAGGTGCCTGTAGTCCCAGCTACTTGGGAGGCGGAGGCAAGAGACTTGCTTAAGCCCAGGAATTGGAGGTTGCTGTGAGCTGTGATGCCACAGCACTCTATCCAGGGTGATAGCTTGAGGCTCTGTCTCAAAAAAAAAATAAAAATAAAAACTAAAAAATAAAAATTAGCCAGGTGTGGTGGCAGGTACCTATAGTCCCAGCTACTTGGGAGGCTGAGGAGGGAGATCGCTGGAGCCCAGGAGTTTGAGGATGCAGTGAGCTGTGATGGCAATGCTGCAGTGTAGTCTGGGTGAGTGCAGAAAAATGAAGAAAGAGAGGGTGGCCCCTGTGGCTCAGTGAGTAGGGCGCCAGCCCCATATACCGAGGGTGGCGGGTTCAAGCCCAGCCCCAGCCAAACTGCAACGACGACAACAAAAATAGCCGGGAGTTGTGGTGGGCACCTGTAGTCCCAGCCACTTGGGAAGCTGAGGCAAGAGAATCGCTTAAGCCCAGGAGTTGGACGTTGCTGTGAGCTGTGATGCCACGGCACTCTACTGAGGGTGACAAAAAAAAAAAAAAATGAAGAAAGAGGGAAAGAAAGCAGGAGGGAAGGAGACTAGGGAGTATGGAGACAGGGTATAATTTTAAAATAGGGTGGTCAAAAAAAGCCTCACTGAAAAGGTGACGTTTGGGGAAAGATTTGAAAGCAGGTGAATGAGACATGCAATAAGTAGGAGAAGAGCATGGTAGACAGAACAGCAAGTGCAAAGGCCCTGAACTGGGGCCTTCTCAGTGAGTTCAGGGAACAGCAAGGGGCCAGCATGGCTGCAGTCAAATGAGTGAGCAGAAGCAAAGTAGAAAATTAAGTCCAAGTGTTATGGGTTGGAGGAGAGGGAGACAGATCATGTGGAACTTGTAGGCTGTCATGAGAACTTTGTTTTTAGTTTTCATCTTCTGTTGCCCAGGCTAGAGTGCCATGTTGTAAGCCTAGCTCACAGCAACTTCAAACTCCTAGGCTCAAGTGATTCTCCCACCTCAGCTTCCCAAGTAGCTGGGACTACAGGCTCCCACCATAATGCTTTGCTAATGAGAACTTTATTTTTATTTTGTGTGAGATGGAAACTGTTGGAATGTTTTAAGAAGAGGAATAGTATGGTCTAACTTGACATCGTCAGTCTAACGAGACCAGTGGTTCACAACTTTCCTAATGCCGCGGCCCTTTAATACAGCTCCTGTGGGTCACGACCCACAGGTTAAGAACTGCTGAACTAGACTGTGGAAGAGCAAGGGCAGAAACAGGGAAGCCAGTGAGGAGACTATTGTAGTAACCCAGTTGAGAAATGATAGTGGCTTGACGTTGGGTGATGGCGATGGAAGTGGTGAACAACTGAATTCAGGGTATATTTTGAAGGCAAAGCTACTGCTATCACCCCCACCTCCTGGCTCCTCTGCGCCCTACTAGACTTGCCACCTCCAAGTATGCTCCCCTCCTCCCTATCCCTGAACACACCCATCCAGACAGACTCTGGCGCTCATGGGATGTGCCCACCTAGGTGATGCTGGCCCTCGCAAGCCACCTGAGCACAGTGGAGTCAGAGAAACAGAAGCTGCGGGCTCAAGTGCGGCGGCTATGCCAGGAGAACCAGTGGCTCCGGGATGAGCTGGCGGGCACCCAGCAGCGGCTACAGCGCAGTGAACAGGCCGTGGCTCAGCTAGAGGAAGAAAAGAAGCACCTGGAGTTTCTGGGGCAGCTGCGGCAGTATGACGAGGATGGGCACACTGCGGTGAGTGTGCACAGGCAAAGTGAGCTGAAGGGTGGGCAGCTGGGCGTTACTGAAAACATGGGGGCAATGGCCTCCTCATCCTTAGGGTACAGCAGTTCTGCCCCATGGGAAACCAATGTCCACTGAGGAGGCTGAGGAGGGAGATCGCTGGAGCCCAGGAGTTTGAGGTTGCCGATATTTAAACATTTGATTAAGGCTCGGTGCCTATGGCTCAACGGGCTAAGGCCCCAGCCACGTACACCTGAGCTGGTGGGTTCGAATCCAGCCCGGGCCCGCCAAACAACAATGACAGCTGCAACCAAAAAATGGCTGGGCTTTGTGGTGGGCGCCTGTAGTCCCAGCTACTTGGGAGGCGGAGGCAAGAGACTTGCTTGAGCCCAGGAATTGGAGGTTGCTGTGAGCTGTGATGCCATAGCACTCTATCCAGGGTGACAGCTTGAGGCTCTGTCTCAAAAATAAATAAATAAATAAATAAATAAACATTTGATTAAATACCTACTGTGTGCCAGGCACTGTGCCCTTCACTGAATGGGACAGAGTTACTGCTTTCATAATTATAGGTTTGTGAGGCGAGACAGATAAGTACCTGGACAATTCCAATCCAGAATCCTAAGTGCTACCATTAGGGAAAGCATGGCCCAGTTAAGCATGACCCTCCTAAAATTTGTTTTCAAAATGTGTGGAATTTAACCCTTACTTGACAGGCATTTATGTATCTCTGTGTCTTACACAGGATGAGAAGATGTGTGTAGGAAAGATAAAGGACTGTAAAAGAGCGTTCCTATGTCCTGAGGTTTATAATGTACCTGTAGGGAGCAAGGCCTACTCAAGAACGTGTATAGGACAACACAAAGCAGCAAGTGCTCAGTGAGGAGTTCGGTCAGTGTGGAAGGACTCCCAAGGAGATAGTTGCCTGAGGGCTGGAATGATCTGAGAGGGAGTCACAGAGGAGGCAGCGTACAGAGATGGGTAGGATTTAGGTTGGATTTCTCAGTTGAATGGGTTAGGAGTTGGTTAGAAATGGGATGGATTTTGAGGGATCATGAGGAAGAGGGAAGAGCTTCCTGGACTGGAGGTGAGGGTATCATAGATAAGGTTGGAGGGCTGGAAAGCTAATCTGTCCTAGGAAAGTAAGGAGATGACCTGCATAGGGCACAACAGTGGAGCTGGGTAGGAGGGTTGGAGGTATTTGTATAAGGCTGCACTTCCCACTGTGAAAGCAGGTTAGATGGTAAGAGCAGTGGCAGATGATGAGCAGAGGTACAAGGCTGAGCCAGACAATTTGGGTATGTGTCAGTAAGATCAGACGCCCTCCCTCCTTCCTTCCCCCAGGAGAGACAGGACAGACATATAATCAATGTAAATACATGGGGATCTGCACAGGACTGTAATTATAAGAGCTGGAGGGAGGAAGAGATTGAGGGTGGTTAGGAAGGATACTTTCTGGATGTAAAGGAAGGGAAAGTCATGAGATTTTGTCCAAAACATCTTTGGATATTACAAATAACAGAGGCCTAAGCTTTGCTGGGCCAGATGCTGGCCTTCCCAAAGGTAGAGTCAGGAAGAAGGCTCATTATCAGTGATTCCATGGCTTAGAGATGCCCCTGAAGAGGCCATTGGAAATAATCTTGGCCGTGACATGCTGTTTTTTCCATTCTAGGAGGAGAAGGAAGGTGATGCCTCCAAGGATTCCCTAGATGACCTCTTCCCCAATGAGGAGGAAGAGGACCCCAGCAATGGCTGTAAGTTTGCCTCTGGAGTTGGAGGATTAAAAGTGGCAGCAGGAGGCTGGTCTCAGTTGTGGCCCACCCTGTATGCAAGATGTTCACTATTCCAAAATAAGCTGTCCACTTCCTCTGGAGGTGGGACATGAGCTAGGATAGTACTTTTTTTTTTTTTTTTTTTTTTGATACTGAGTCTTACTTTGTTGCCCTTGGTAGAGTGCTGTGGCATCTGAGTTCACAGCAACCTCAAAATCTTGGGCTCAAGTGATCTCCTTACCTCAGTCTCCCAGGTAGCTGGGACTACAGGCATCTGCCACAATGCCCAGCTATTTTTAGCTATGGGGTCTCACTCTGGTTCAGGCTGGTCTCAAACTCATGAGCTCAGGTGATCCACCCACCTGGGCCTCCCAGAGTGCTAGGATTACAGGCGTGATGAGCTACTGTGCCTGGCCCCTAGGCTAGTGTTTCTTTTTTTTTGAGACAGAGCCTCTGGCTGTCACCCTGGGTAGAGTGCCGTGGCATCACAGCTCACAGCAACCTCCAACTCCTGGGCTCAAGCAAGTCTCCTGCCTCTGCCTCCCAAGTAGCTGGGACTACAGGCGCCCGTCACAATGCCTGGCTATTTTTTGGTTGCAGCCATCATTGTTGTTTGGTGGGCCCGGGCTGGATTCGAACCCGTCAGCTCAGGTGTATGTGGCTGGCGCCTTAGCCACTTGAGCCACAGACGCCAAGCCTAGGCTAGTATTTTTTACTTCCTCAGCATCCCCCTTATTCATCAACATTTATTAAACACTTTATATTTGCCAGGCGCTATGCTAGGCACTAGGAATACTAAGATTAAAGCGACAAGTCTTGCCAATCAGGAGTTCACAATCTAGTGGGAGAATGACCTTTAGCTGGGAGAAGCATTAGTTCTTGAAGAGAAAGAATTAGGTCTGTTTTATCTTTGTATTACTGGGATAGCCTCTGGCTCATGCTTATTGTCAAATGAATGAATTACTGGAATAACAAATGGGATTGTGATGGACACAGGTGCAAAGGAGTAGGTAAAAGAATAAAAGTTGAGGCAGGTCTTGATTGATAGCTCACTTGGGGGTGAGGCACAGGTATGGAACATGATATGGAGAGGGAAGTCGGGAGGGCAGACAGTAAAAGAGAGAGGAAGACTCCTCTGAGGAAATCTGTTCACTTTCTGGGATGTTTTAGTGTCCAGGGGCCAGGGCTCTGCAGCAGCCCAGCAGGGTGGATATGAGATCCCAGCAAGGTTGCGTACATTGCACAACCTGGTGATCCAGTATGCTGCCCAGGGTCGCTATGAGGTGGCTGTGCCACTCTGCAAGCAGGCACTAGAAGACCTAGAGCGCACATCTGGGCGCGGTCACCCTGACGTTGCCACTATGCTGAACATCCTTGCTTTGGTGTATCGGTGAGTACTATCCTCCTCCATCACTCAAAATCTTCTCCATATACCCATCCTGCTCCTCCTTTGGCTCCTGTTCTGCCTCTCCTCGCTGCTGAGCCTCCCAGCTGTACCCAACTAGGATGCTTTCTTTTTTTTTTTCAGTTTTTGGCCAGGGCCGGGTTTGAACCTACCGCCTCTGGTATATGGGGCCGGCACCCTACTCCATGAGCCACAGGCACCACCCTAGGATGCTTTCTTGTATACCAGAACTCCCTCTTCCACACCTAAGCCCATGACCTCAGAAAATACTTCTTAGGCTCTTTGTTCCTCTAGTTCTCTTTTGGAGAGCATCTTTTCTTTCTTTATTTCTTGCTTCTTATGACCTGTGGAAGTGCTCTGCATAATAGCATGAGTGTGTCAGTGAAGCCCTCACACTGCTTGCATCAGGCATCTTGTCTCCCCAAGAAAGTTCCCAATCCCTAAGTGTACTTCAGTCCACTGAAAGAGACAGAGGGAAGGAGCTGTCCTGGGGACAGATTTCAGGGTAACCCCTGTCACCTTTGTTCTCTTCCAGGGACCAGAATAAGTATAAGGAAGCTGCCCACCTGCTGAATGATGCCCTCAGCATCCGGGAGAGCACCCTGGGCCGGGACCACCCTGCTGTCAGTATTCCTTGAACTCATCTCCCTCATTGCTCTTTTGACCTCTCACCTTGTCCATCTGTATGTCTTCAGTTCACTACTAGGAGTGCTTAGGAAGGAGCAATGAGAACATCTTCCTTCCAGCTACTGTCCAGAAATCCTAGTGGTTCTCAGTTCTCTAAAACTTAATTTTTCCTTTTCATAATGAATATTTTCCTGCATTTTATTTATTTTGATTTATTTATTTATTTTTTGTAGAGACAGAGTCTCATTTTGTCACCCTCGGTAGAGTGCCGTGGCATCACACTGCTCACAGCAACCTCCAACTCCTGGGCTTAGGCGATTCTCTTGCCTCAGCCTCCCGCGTAGCTGGGTCCACAGGCGCGGGGCACAACACCCGGCTATATTTTCCTGTATTTTAATTCATAGATAATAAATGCTGCCCTAATTAATATAAAAGAGAAACAAAGAAATTAATTAACAATAACACAACATATACAATAAAATATAAAAGGGCAGCACCTGTGGCTCAGTGAGTAGGGCGCCGGCCCCATATACCAAGGGTGGCGGCCCCATATACCAGCCCCAGACAAACTGCAACAGAAAATAGCCGGGCGTTGTGGTGGGCACCTGTAGTGCCAGCTACTCGGGAGGCTGAGGCAAGAGAATCACCTAAGCCCAAGAGCTGGAGGTTGCGGTGAGTGATGCCACTGCACTCTACCAAAGGTGACAAAGTGAGACTCTGTCTCTAAAAAAAAATAAAAAAAAAAATATAAAAATACAATAAGAGCTGTACTAAATACAACTCTGCTAGAAGAAATAACAAAGCAGTCTGATATAAAATGATTAACTTTGGATTTAAAAGAAGTAAGACCACCCAGCTACTGGGAGGCTGAGGCAAGAGAATCGCCTGAGCCCAGGAGTTGGAGGTTGCTGTGAGCTGTGTGACAGCATGGCACTCTACATAAAGTGAGACTCTGTCTCTACAAAAAAAAAAAAAAAAGTAAGACCAGTAAGCCATTCCATATAAGAAGTATATGTAAAAGTTGGGCATGGTGGCTTACACTCAAAGTCCCAGCTACTTGGGAGGCTGAGGTAGGAGGATCACTTGAGCCCAGGAGTTCGAGACCAGCCTGGGCAGCATAGCAATATCCTATATCCTAAAAAAAAAAATTTGTTTTTTTTTTTTGAGACAATTTCTCACTCTGTTGTCCCAGGCTGGAGTACCATGGCATCATAGCTCACAGCAACCTCAAACTCCTGGGCTCAAGCGATCCTCTTGCTTCAGCCTTCCATGTAGCTGGGACTACAGGTACATGCCACAACACCTGGCTACTTTTCTATTTTTTTTTTTTTTTTGAGACAGAGTCTCATTATATCACCCTTGGTAGAGTGCTGTGGCATCATAGCTCACAGCAACCTCCAACTCCTGGACTTAGGCGAGTCTCTTTCCTCAGCCTCCCGAGTAGCTGGGACTATAGGTGCCCACCACAATGCCTGGCTATTTTTTTTGCAGTTTGGCCGGGGCCAGGATTGAACCTGCCACCCTTGGTATATGGGGCCAGCGCCCTACCCACTGAGCCACAGGCGCTGCCCTAGTTTTTCTATTTTTGTAGAGATGGAGTCTCACTCTTGCTCAAGCTGGTCTGGAACTCCTGAGCTCCAGCAATCCACCTACGTCTACTCCCAGAGTCTAGGATTGCAGGTGTGAGCCACTGCACCCAGCCTAGAAAAAAAATTTTTCTTTTTTTTTGAGACATAGTCTCACTATGTTGCCCTCAGTAGAGTGCCATGGTGTCACAGCTCACAGCAACCTCAAACTCTTGGGCTTAAGTGATTCTCTTGCCTCAGCCTCCCAAGTAGCTGGGACTACAGGTGCCTGCCACAAGGCCCAGATATTTTTTTGTTGTAGTTGTCGTTGTTTGGCAGACCTGGGCTGGGTTTGAACCTGCCAGCTCTGGTGTATGTGGCTGGTGCCCTAGCTGCTGAGCTATAGAGACTAAGCCCTCAAAAAGATTTTTTAAGTGCTAGAGAAATGAAAGAGGAGAAGTATCGGTAGATGCTTAAATAAAATTCAGTGTTGTATTAAGTTAGCACAGATTTATTTGAATATAAGATTAAGAGACAGGGAGCCTTAACTAGGCATAACATGCCAAGATAAATGATAGATTGTCCAATAGAGAAAATGAAAAATAAGATGTCTCGGTGCCTGTGGCTCAAGTGGCTAAGGTGTCAGCCACATACACCTGAGCTGGCGGGTTCAAATCCAGCCTGGGCCTGCCAAACAACAATGATGGCTGCAACCAAAAAATTGTCGGGCGTTGTGGCAGGCGCCTGTAGTCCCAGCTACTTAGGAGGTGGAGGCAGGAGACTCGCTTGAGCCCAGGAATTGGAGGAGGTTGTGAGCTGTGATGCCATGGCACTCTACCCAGGGCGACAGCTTGAGGCTCTGTCTCAAAAAAAAAAAAAAAGAAGAAGAAAAGAAAAATAAGATATTTTTGAAAATGAGCTACGTGAAAATAATTCCCTATTGTATGATGTGATGGGCAGGGATGATGTATATCAGAAAACGTAATTCCTATCTTGATATCCTACCAATATCCAAATTTACATTCAGTGTTTGAACGTTTGGCAGAACATTCTAAAGTTGGCAGCGCTGTCCCATATATGTAGAACATATGTTCTTGCCTCCCCAAAGGTCATAGTGCCCCCAATATGGCAACCAAAAAACACCTTCAGAAATTTATAAATCCCCCTAGAGGGCGACACTACCCCATAGAACCTTAGAGCCATCCTAATCAGCAGTTTTCCCTCCCCTCAGCTTCTGGCTACGGTAAGAGAGTAAGTGTCTTGCAGTTGTGTAGTACCAGGACCTGCTGGGCAAGTAGGGGGACCTCAGTTTCTCATAGGTCCTTCACAGTATCAGCGTCTGATGGGGACAGGCCTCTCTTCATAGGTGGCTGCCACACTCAACAATCTGGCTGTGCTCTATGGCAAAAGGGGCAAATACAAGGAGGCGGAGCCATTGTGCCAGAGGGCTCTGGAGATTCGAGAAAAGGTACCCTTGCCCTCTCTTCATTCTTCCCATGTTGCTGTAACCTGTTTTCCACATCTCTCCTCAGGTCTGACCCTTCTCCCTCACTTCTTTTTTCCTCATTCTTCTATCTCTATCTCCTTCCCCTTTCCATCATTCCTTTCCTTCTGCTCTCTACTTGCACATGCTTCCCTGTTAACATGCATTCCCACATGTGCCTGTGCACACACATAATCATAGCCATCTGTCCACTCTTGTGCTCCCTTGCAGGTCCTGGGCACTGACCATCCAGATGTCGCAAAGCAGCTGAACAATCTGGCTCTGTTGTGCCAAAACCAGGGCAAGTATGAGGCTGTGGAACGTTATTACCAGCGGGCACTGGCCATCTATGAGGGGCAGCTGGGGCCAGACAACCCTAATGTAGCCCGGACCAAGAACAACCTAGTAAGGAAGGAAGGGACAAAGTGGGTGGACGGTGGAAAAGGGAAAAGCCCACCAATTGGGTCCTGGAATTGGGAAGCATCATGATCTGGTACACTGTTCTTACCAACTTTGTACCTGTCTCTTTGGGTTGAGGATGAAGGATCTGCTTCATTTCAGTGGCACAAGTTCCATAGCCCCTTGATAGTAGGGAGAGAATACCCTTGATGCTACGGATAGAAAAGACAGTGTGAGGAGGATCTCTGGGGGAAAGTCATAGAGACACCAAGAAGTACAACGCCCTGAGCCTGTCTAAGACCTTGTCTCCCTCCATCTCTTCCTTTTGTATTTTTGTCTTCCTGCCTCCCAGGCTTCCTGTTACTTGAAACAGGGCAAGTATGCTGAGGCTGAGACACTATACAAAGAGATCCTGACCCGTGCCCATGTACAGGAGTTTGGTTCTGTGGATGGTGAGTAGTGAGGGCCCTGGGAGGGACCTGCAGGGAGGAAAAGAAATACAGACTAAAGGTAGGGGGTTAGACCACAGTGGTCTAGGGGGAGCCAGACCCCTTTAGTCGCGTCTGGGTCCTGATTTCCCCTATGCTGTCCAGGGCCATTATCTAACCTCCCTATCCCTCTGCATATGTCACCCCTAGATGATCACAAGCCCATCTGGATGCATGCAGAGGAGCGGGAGGAAATGAGCAAAGTGAGTGGAGAGCCTAATGCTACTGGGGTTTCTGTCTTCTTTGCATTAGCCCAGCTTCTCTCTTCTCACCTAGCACCAGCCCTAGATGCCATGGTGCCTTTCCCAACCCAGCCTGTACCCTAGCCCCACACCATCTTATACCTAGCATCTCTGACTCTCCCTCCCCTTGCCCATACAGAGCCGGCACCACCGAGAGGGCAGTACACCCTATGCTGAGTATGGAGGCTGGTATAAGGCCTGCAAAGTGAGCAGGTGAGCTGCCAGTGAAAACCTGGCTTGGCCTCCAATGCCCTCCCTCCAAGCCCTAATCCAGCCTCCTGGACCTTTTGCCTTCTTCCCTTGACCTTTTCTTGACCTTAGCTCTGCTCCCTCTCTCTCTCTCTCTCTCTCTTTTTCATTACCCTGTTCTCTCTTCTTTTCTTGGTCTTATCCCCCATAGCCCCACAGTGAACACTACACTGCGAAACCTAGGAGCTCTGTACAGACGCCAGGGAAAGCTGGAGGCAGCTGAGACCCTGGAAGAATGTGCCCTGCGTTCCTGGAAACAGGTCAGAAATCTGAAGGGGAAGGAGGTCCAAGAAAAAAAGGGCTCTGGGGACAAGGAACCACTGACGCTGCTTCTTCTTCTTCTTTTTTTTTTTTTTTGTGGAAACTGCATTTTTTTTTTTTTATTGTTGGGAATTCATTGAGGGTACAAGAAACCAGGTTATACTGACTGCATTTGTTAGGTAAAGTCCCTCTTAAAATTGTGTCTTGCCCCCAAGAGGTGTGTCACACACTCCTGAGGAGACCTCACCCCCTCCCTCCTTCCCTCTGTCTGCTCTTCATTTCCCCCACCCCCTCCCTCTCACTGCTCTCCCTTTCCCCCCCCCCCACTGTGTACTAGGTCATTAATTGTCCTCATATCAGAATTGAGTACATAGGATTCATGACCACTGAGGCTTCTTGTGAGCATCCTATGAATAAGAGGAGGCCAGGTGTGGTGCTATAATCCCAGCACTTTGGGAGGCCAAGGCAGGAGGGTCTGTTGACCCCAGGAGACCAGCCTGGGCAATATAGCAAGACTCTGCCTCTAAAAAAAATTAAAAAAAAAATAGCTAAGCATGGTGGTGTGCACCTGTAGTCACAGCTGCTTGGGAGGCTGAGGCAGGAGCATCACTTGAGCCCAGGAGTTTGAGGTTGTATACACTGAATCATCATACTCTATCCTGGCTGACAGAGAGAGATGCTGGCTCAAGAAATTAAAAACAAAACAAAGAAAGAAACAGAAAAAATGACACCCCGGACACTCTACAGAGGGCAACAAAGTGAGACTCTGTATCAAAAAAAAAAAAAGAATTAAAAAACAACAACAAAATGACTGCCACAGCACTTTACCAAGGGCAAAAAAGTGAGACTCTGTATCAAAAAAAAAAAAAAAAAGCTGGGCGTAGTGGCTCAGTCCTATAATCCTAGCACTCTGGGAGACAGAGGAGGGTGGATTGCTTAAGCTCACTGGTTTGAAACCAGCCTAAAAATAGCCAGGCATCATGGCAGGCACTGGTGGTCCCAGCTACTCAGGAAGCTGAGGCAAGAAAATCACTGGAACCCAAGAGTTGGAGGTTGCTGTGAGCTATGATGCCATGGACCGCTACTGAGGGCAACAAAGTGAGATTCTGTCTCAAAAAAAAAAAAAAAAAAAAGAATAAGAGAGGCTAACCAAGACAGTGGGGCAGTCTTGTGGTTGTGGTTGGTTTTTTGTTTTTTGAGACAAAATCTCAAACTGTCCCCCTGGGTAGAGTGCCATGGCCTCATAGCTCACAGCAACCTCCAACTCGGGTTCAAGCAATCCTCTTGCCTCAGTTTTTCTTCTTCTTCTTTTTCTTTAGAGATAAGAGTCTTAGTTTGTCACCCTCAGCAGAGTGCCATGATGTCACACAGCTCACAGCAACCTCCAACTCCTGGGCTTAGGTGATTTCTCTTGCCTCAGCCTCCCAAGTAGCTAGGACTACAGGCGTCCACAACGCCCAGCTGTTTTTTTTTTGTTGTTGCAGTTTGGCCGGGGCCGGGTTTGAACCCGCCACCCTTGGTATATGGGGCTGGTGCCCTACTCACTGAGCCACAGGCATTGCCCCAGTTTTTCTATTTTTAGTAGAGATGGACCTCGCTTTTGGTTAGGCTGTTCTTGAACTCCTGAGCTCAAGTAATCCACCGCCATGGCCTCCCAGAATGCTAGGATTACAGGCATAAGCCACCATGCCCGGCCGGTTGTGGTTGTCTTTAAGAATGCTCTTCTTGGGGCGGCACCTGTGGCTCAGCAAGTAGGGTGCCAGCCCCATATGCCGAAGGTGGCGCGTTCAAACCCAGCCTCAGCAGAACTGCAAAACAGAAAAATAGCCGGGCATTGTGGCGGGTGCCTTTAGTCCCAGCTACTCGGGAGGCTGAGGCAAGAGAATCGCCTAAGCCCAGGAGTTGGAGGTTGCTGTGAGCTGTGTGATGCCACGGCACTCTACCAAGGGCGATAAAGTGGGACTCTGTCTCTACAAAAACAAACAACAAAAAAAGAATACTCTTCTTGGGTGGCGCCTGTG
>CAUYRH010096626.1:0-14594 GCA_963574655.1 Perodicticus potto
TTTTTTTTTTTTTTTTGAGACAGAGCCTCAAGCTATCACCCTGGATAGAGTGCTGTGGCATCACAGCTCACAGCAACCTCCAATTCCTGGGCTCAAGCGAGTCTCCTGCTTCCGCCTCCCAAGTAGCTGGGACTACAGGTGCCCGCCACAACTCCCGGCCATTTTTTTTGGTTGTAGCCGTCATTGTTGTTTGGCAGGCCCAGGCTGGATTCGAACCCGCCAGCTCAGGTGTACGTGGCTGGCGCCTTAGCCCGTTGAGCCACAGGCACCGAGCCACATTGTACATTTGTTATAGGAATAAGAATGAATTGCAACACTACTCCAAAATGTTCATCCATAATACTTGCCTTTAGAGAATGAATTTAGAATGGAAGCTTATAATATTTTATCTTATATATTTTAATATGCATAATGGAACTTTAGATAAACATGCATTTCATTTATAATAAAAAATAATCTAACTTCTAATTAAGTCAATACTATTTTTAGACTCTGCCTCGTATGATGTGAGAATATCTACTGTTTTTCATTTAGGAGATGGAAGATAATGATTGTCATCTTGTTTTGCACAGAAAAGTTCTAAAGAAATAGTTCCAGACATGAATAGTGGTAAGTAAAATGATGGAGCATTAAACAGAAGGCATGTTTCATGCCTTAGAAAGCATTTGAAAATAATACTGTGATAAGTAAAATTTGAATTGCACAAAAGATTTAATAAAATGTAGCAGGAAGCAGAGAAATAGGGGAAGTGATTAGAAACTCTCTGTAAGACACTTAATGGTGAAGTTCTGTGTTAGGTGTTTTAGGTGTCGTGTCACAAAAAGATTGTTGAGCATCTGATTGAAGGAAAATTGAAACCATTTAAGACAGAAATCATAACGAAGTTGCCGGAACATTATTGTGTATTATTCCATAGTGTTTATTAGACCAGGTGCAATTAAGGCGTAAGAACACAGCAGGGGTGATTTGGCTTCAAGTAATTGTATTAAATACAACACACTTGCAATGGTGATGTAAACGTAGGGGAGGCCTAGAACACTAAGGGGCCATCGGTCTTAGAAAAGGCTCTGACCAGACTCCATTGTATGTATAAGAAAGACCACAGGTGAAAAAACTGCTGTTAGTGAGAATTTTCCAATGATCAGGTCTGGTCATTGATTAGCCTGGACTGATTATACTGAAGAGAAATGATGACTAAATAGCAAAGTAGATCATGACTTCAAAAAAGTAAATAGAGTAATCTCAAATGGAGGCCAGTTAAAAGAGTATGAGAAAGAAATCTCGGTGATATGGAGGAATAATAAAAGAAAATTATAAATAAGGACTGGTTTCAGAATATTTTGGAATAAATCCACATGCCAATAGAAAATGGAAGCAAGTTATGTTACTCTTCTCAATTTGGGTATTATTTCTTATTTTATGGATTCTACCCTTACATCTAATATTTTCTTTCTTATTTCAGGATTATTTAGCTTTTATTTAGCTTTTCCTTTCAAACTGCTCACCATGGAAACTTTGGCCATGATTTCAGCTGTTTATCAGTCTCTAATATAAATATTTAAAACTATATTTCTCTCAAGTCATTGCTTTAGAAACATCTTAATTTTTTGATATGTTTCTACTATTACTGTGCTTTGCTATTATTCAAGATGAAGTGCTTTCTGTTATAAAAACTTTGAATCATGGATTAAGTGTGGGTTATTTTTTTTTGAAATTCCCAAGGTGTTTTGCAAATTTACTAGGTTTCTTTTGGTAGCTTATTTTTAGTTTAATTTCCTCACAGATGAAGAATACCCTCTCTCTGTATGGTTTCTTTTTTGAAGTTTTTGGCCGGGGCTAGGTTTGAAGCCACCACCTCCGGCACATGGGGCCAGCGTCCCACTCCTTTGAGCCACAGGCACCATCCCACTCTGTATGGTTTCAGTCCTTCTATAAGCATTGATACTTTATGTCTCAACATGCTGTCTAGTTTGAGTACAAAGTACACCTGAAAGGTATGTGTACTTTCAGAGGTTGTATATAGTGTTGGGTTAAAATAAATTATGTGAGGTGGTTGTTCATGTTGGTCAGATCTTTTACATCTTTACCTAATTCTATTTTATTAATTTTATTTTTAGGTCAAAATTACAAAACTTTGCATATCTGCAGTATCAGTCATATTTAAGAGAAATTAAAGGTTTTCCTCCAAGAGAAGGAGACAAAGGAAATGAAGGAGAAACTCACAAAACCATCACAATGTGCCTTCCCCTCACTCCTCAGACAGATGCTCCTGACAAAGCACCTGCTTCACCAGCTGCTCCGTCCTCCCTGAAACTCAACCTCCACAGTCCATTACAGCTCTGAGGATTGGCTTTGCTCTTTTCTCCATTTAAATTTCTTTCTCCTTCTTCTCTGCACAATGAATTTATCATGTTTTGCAAGATCTACTTTGCACATACAGTAGAACTTCTATAAATTGACCACCTGAGGAAGTGCAACAAATTGGTCAGCATATGGAGGTGGTCAACAGAGAAACTAGGCCTACTGTACTGATACGTACATATGGTATATGACATGAAAATAAGGTCACCTCAAGGAGGTGGTCAATGTAAGGAGGTGGTCAACTATGGAAGTTCTACTATGTTTTTCCTCTTCCATGAGTATTGCTCCATCACTCATCAAGGCAGAGATAGTTATTGCTTTCCCCACGGCTTCTCACAGATGGTATGGAAAACTATTCTAACAACTGGTATATTTTCTTATAAACTACAACTGCCACTTGTTTGTCCCTTTGGTGTTATGAGCTATAAAGACAGTGGTCATTTCTTGTGATGTTTTAATTCCTCAAGATCTAGAGTGATTGCAGTCAATAACATTGTCAGATGAAAATAATGAATTGTAGATTAAGGATAATCTAGAGTTTTTTTAATACTAGAATGGATTTTCTATGAGATAAATAATAAGGATTTTATGGATGAAAACGACATAGTGGCGGTAAAGTAGAGTGTAAAGAGAGAGAGGACCAAGAGGGTTTGGGAAAAGGGATTTGACCATTGAATAAAGATGGGGTGTATTAGGATAGGTAGTAGAAAGTAAAGATGTTATGTGAATTCGAATGTCTCTCTTAACTTTCTCAGACAAGTTAATATTTCCAAGCTATTCCAAGAATTGTAAATTTCTGCTGCATAAGAAGCAAGGATTTTTAAGAAAAAATATTTGTTTACTTTATAACATTTTCTTTTCTACAACAGGTTATTAAAAACCAAAAATGAAGTACTATAATCATTTTTTTCTTTTTTAGAGACAGAGTCTTACTTTATCACCCTCTGTAGAGTGCTGTGGCATCATACAGCTCACAGCAACCTCACTCCTGGTCTTAGGCGATTCTCTTGCCTCAGCCTCCCTAGTAGCTGGTACTACAGGTGCCCGCCACCATGCCTGGCTATTTTTTTGTTGTGGTTTGTCTGGGGCCAGGTTCAAAGCCGCAACCCTAGGTACATGGGGCCAGCGCCTTACCCCCTGAACCACTGGTGCTGCCCTAATCATTTGTTCATGTATAAAAATTATACAGTATCTGCACAAGTCTCTTTCCTCTGTTGAGTGTCTCTAACTTCCATTTAAACAAGTTTTTAAAATGTATTCCTATTTTTTATTTCTGTCCTTATGTGTTTGTAGGTTTCTCTGGGTGGAAGAAGTAAATTTGCTATTTTTAGAGTTCCAACATCTTACACCTGGCTTGAAACAGAATTCTGTCTTAATATATAGAGGGAAGTTCTGTATCTTCTTCCCAAAAGCCCCACCGAATCATACAGCAACATTCCAGACTAACTTTCTGGAAGTTAGCTGACTCTCAACTTGGAGGATAGAACTCTGAAAACTTCCTCTTTTATTGTTTTTTTGTGATCTCATTCATGCATGTCTTCTCAAAACAGGCACACACATCTTCTCTTTCTAAATCTCTCTGTCTCCTCTCTCTCATCAAACTAAGGATTTGGTATTTCTATGCATAATTTTAATCTACGTTCTTTATCCACCCTTAGACTGCTAATCTTGGCACACGCTGTCCCTTCTCTGGAATTCGGCTTCTCTAGTTACAGTTAACTGACCTCCCCAAATACTTACACTGGCCGGTGTGTTACACACACTACCTCTTCACCTAGGAAACCACGGGTGTAAGAGATAAGTTATCTTTGTTGCTTGCTGATTATATTTTATCTTCTTTCTAGACGTCTTACAATTGGGTACTTCATTGCTGTTCCCCAGCAGGAATCCACAACCCCAACAAAAGAGCATTTAAATCAATTTGAAAGAATGAGGCTCGCAACTATAACTTTTCTAAACTTAAAATATATTGTTAAAGACTGCAAGAAATCCACTGCATTCTTTATAGCTTTATGAATGTTGCAGAAGTTAAGCATCTCTTGACTTGGCCAGTGGGGTAAATCCTCTAGGCCATTCCCAGAAATCTTGTAATACAGGAGATGGCAGATGTAGCAAACAATAACACACAATGAGGGGTCCAGGCTGGTTCCCTAACCTTTCATCACCAGAAATCATTCTCATTGTTTAACGCTGCATCTGCAGCCTATTTACATGGGAGAATTGACTCACTGAATGTTTATGATGTGCTGAGCTGGAGCAAGACACAAATGGCTCAGATTTTTCTCAGATGACCGTCCCATCTACCACATTAAGGTCAGTGCTTTTAGGTTGCACTGATATTATTGTTATTATTTTGGCTGCTATTCCCTAATGCACTTTGAAATATAACTCTTCAAATGTGAACTCTCAAAAATAATGTCATTTTATCTAACTTCCTCTGAACTTGTGATCTTACAGCTGTTGGGTAAATCTACTCTAGCCAGTATCACAAAAATCACAGTATATTCTGAAAGCTTGTGCTCAGTTTTCATTCTTCCTGTATGAAATATAACAAGGACCTTAACTGTCAAGTGAATTCTATTGTGCTACCTTGGGAAAAGTTCTCTCTGGAAAAACAAAACTTGCCAGGGAAGCAGGCACCTTCAGAAACAGATTGAGTGTCTCCATTTCCAATTTTTCTACTGACCCCATAAACAATCTCAGGCAAATTGCTTAAATTTCTTCCCTCTGGCTTCCTTTTTGTGAAATGAAAACACAATTATTTATTATTTTTATCACATGCTGCACACATGTTAGGTTCACTCATTTTACCAAATGATCTAGCAATACCAAGATCACTTTGGTGGTAATACATAACGTTATGGCTATGTTAATAGTGTTAAAACGAGAAATAATCCCCTTCAGTAAGGTTAAGATGCATGAGGAAGTACAATAACAGGAACAGCTATCCTTTGAACCAAGTAACTTTCCGGATCTATACTAACATCTACATTCTCAGAAGGAATGGAGGTCATCTGTTAGATCAGCTGTGGAGGTCAAGGCTGAATATATAGGATTGTACAAAAAGAAACTGAGCGTGTCTAACAGATAAGTGATTTTGCATTATGTAGAACCAGCCCCCCATTTCTTTTTAATATCACAAATGTGTATAAGTTGTGTTAAAGGCTAATAAATTATCACAAAAAAAAGAATCCCTTGAATCAATATTGAAGCCAATAATAGAAATTATCAACACTCTTAAAAAAACTCTCTTGGGCGATAACATAATCACTACCAATACCCTTCTCCATCTCAAAATATAAACAGCTGATATATGAAATTTTGTAGTAGTTGCTTTGGGTATGTATCAAAAACTTCCTTGTGAAATTAATCTGTGTTATTATATTTTGCAGTACATTGTTATATTTTTATTAATTGCATGTCCATTATGTTAATTAAGCATATTGCTATTTTATCTTTTGGACATTTGATATTGGTGTTATTTGGAGCAATTATACATAACCCTGCTACACATAATTTTAAAGATATCTTTGTGGATATAAGTACATATATTTCTGTTCAGCACATACAGAGTTACCAAATAACTTCAGCTGATAATTGCCAAAGAGCTTTCTTAAGCAACTGGACTGGTTTATACTCGATCAACAGTGCATAAGCATTATATATATTTTTTCAATTTTGTCAAAACACATTATAGTTAATCTTTTAAATTTTACATTTCTGTTAAGTGTTTAGTTCTTTCTCATTATAGTTTTAATTGTCACTCTGATGACTAGTGGCTAGGTTTTGGTTCTGTTGGTTACCATTTTATATGTTTTTTACTATGTCACCAATTTTTCTCTATATGTTTTTTTACTATGTAAAAACATATGATGTATTTGTCCTTCTCTGTTTCTGTTTTGGATTACTTCAGTTTTTTTTTCTAGTTCTTTTAGACTGAATCTTGACTTTTAATCTTTCTCTCCCTTCCTCTCTCTCTCTGGCATTCTTTCTTTCTGACTGAATCTTACTCTCTTTCCCGAGGCTAGAGTGCCACAGCCTCAGCCTAACTTATAGCAGGCAGCCTCAATCTCCTGGGCTAAAGCAATTGTCCTGCCTCATCCTTGGACCAAGTAGCTGGAACTGCAGGTGCCTGCCACTGCCCCTAGTACATTTTTTATTTTTCTTAGAAACAGAGTCTTGCTCTTATTCAGTCTGGTCTGGAACTCCTGAGCTCAAGCAATCCTCTTACCTTGGCCTCCCAGTGTGCTAGAATTACAGATGTGATCCATCTGGCCTCCATCCTTCTGGACTCCATCCTTCTTTATTGCTACAATATATCCATTGGCATCTAAGAACAGTTTACTGAATTATATGCAATTTGAAATTTTACTTTTTAAAACTGCAAATTAGAACAAAAACATCTATAATTTCTTTATTCTATGCATTATTTCGAAGTAATCTGTTTTTCTTAAGTCCAAATATTAAGAAATTTCTAACCATCTTTTTCTTCTTGATAGTCCACCTAACTTAGATGATATTCTCTTTATGGTTTCAATCTTTTGAAATTTGTCAAGAATTGTCCTATGGCTAAAGAAAATTTTGATTTTTTTTTTTTTATCGTTTGGGATTCGTTGAGGGTACAAAGAATTAGGTCACATTGATACCATTTGTTAGGTAAAGTTCATTTTATAATTGTGTCCTATCCCCAAAGGTGTGCCATACTCCATAACGCCTACCCCACTTCCTCCTCCCCTCCTCCTGCTCCCTCATTCCCCTGCTACCCACCTTGAGTTGAGTTTTTCTCTTATGAGAGTATTCGATCCTCTGCTGTCTTCATATTAGAATTAAGTACTTTGGATTCTTGCTTTTCCATTCTTGTGATACTTTACTAAGAAGAATGTGTTCTAATTCAATCCAAATTAACACAAAAGATGTGAAGTCCTTTACCTCTTTCATGTTTACATGGACGGAGCTGGAACATATTCTTCTTAGAAAAGTATCTCAAGAATGGAAGAAAAAGTATCCAATGTACTCAGCCCTACTATGAATCTAATTTATAGCTGTTGTATGAAGGGTAAAAGCCAACTATAACACAAGAATATGGGGAAAAGGGAAAGGGTAGGGAGGGGAGGGAGGAGGTTGGGATGGAGAGAGGGTAAATGGTGGGATCACACTTATGGTGCATCTTAGCAGGGTACAGGTGAATCTTACTAAATGCAGACTACAAATGTTTTCATACAATAACAAAAAAAAATCCCATGAAGGTTATGTCGAACAGTTAGATGAAAATATTTCGGATTGTATATGAAGTCAGCACATTGTACCCCATGATTGCACTAATGTACACAATTATGACTTAATAAAAATTAAAAAAAAATAGAGTATCACTGTTTTGCAGAACATTAAAAAGAAAGAGTAAATTAAAGAAAGCTGAATGAACATGAAAACCACATGTATCAATGTTCATTATGATCATGGGTAAATCTAACAACACTACCAAAGTCTGTTGACCCACCAGGTTGTCTTGTTAAATTCCTAAAGTCCTTCTAAGCCATTCATTAATATCTATCTAGCTCTACTATTTGTCCCTTTTCCTTTCCATGTCTGTTGGAAAACACCTAATGATTCAGATTTTTCCTTGTTTTTTGAATCAGTATGGCCCTTAATGAAGGGAGTACAAAAATTTTAAAATTAAAAAATTGTTCACCAAAATTTTTAACTGGGCTTTTGCCCAGGCTGACTCCGGTCATTATGCTTTGACTTTTATTGAAAACGTCTTTGCTTTCTTTACAAGCGACAACAATAAGGTAGAAGTGATGTTACTATTCACTGCCTATTTCCCTGCCCTTTTCAAAATATGAAATCTGAGCTGGACCTCAACATAATGCTAATTCCTGATTGGCTCTGAGTGTGCCATGGAAGGACAATTGATTATTACTGATATTATTGAACTCTGAGGCAAATATGTCTCCCACGATCCCATCTGTTGTCTTCGCTCACATTCTTCTCACACTGTATTGTGTCCTCCTCTTTTCTGCTAAAATTATTTTTACAGCATTACATATTCTCTTAGTTTCAGTAGACTTCCTTTGCATCTGAATCTAAATAATCTCTAATTTGGCAAACCTAACTCCTTTCAAGTAGCTGTGATAAGAGCTGATGTGATTATGAAATATGACCAGAAAGGGGAAAAAAATAATATTGTGACAGTCTCTGAATAAATTGTTTGATCAATTTGGTTTAAAAGGCAATTATGGAAAATACTCCATGTCACATTATTTAGAACATCAGACGCTTAAGCGTCAACATACTCTTTTCTTTCAGCAACAATATATGTTACGTTAATAATTTGGGTGGCATTTCTAAAAAATGTCATGGGAAATATGTGTGAGTATACTTTTAAAAATTTCATATAAAATAAGAAAGCATCAATGTTTTCAGTTTCATGTAACGTATCAATGAACGAGTTCAATTCTCATTATATGTGTACTACAATCACACTCCTTCTGTATATCTATGGGTGCAGCTATGGTAACCATGAGTACATTTATAGTGGAACGGAGACTAGGGGGGAAAAGGAGGAAAAAATTCCCACCACTGCAGATAATGGTGTACATATTTTTGGAGCGAGATAAAGAGGTATTAGATGACTAATGAAGACACCAGACTATGAGATGCTACATACAAAACATGGTATCGGGTGGCACATGTGGCTCAGGGAGTGGGGTGCTGGTCCCATATACCAAGGGGGGAAGGTTCATGCCTGGCCCTGGCCAAAACTGCAAAAACAAACAAAAAACACGATATCAAGAATATCCTTAATAAAGAATATGTATTTACTTATGGTAATGTGATATACTAGATAGTCTGATAAAACTCTAATACAAAGAGCCATCTGAATAAATGATAATTACTGTATTTTAAGACGCAGATTTCAGCTCTTATTAAATTAAAGGAAATATTCTGGGATGAAAAAATTGAAATCAGAGTAGTAAAACGAGTGGACAAAGAGATCCTAATGAAAACATTCCAGGTCTTGATAAGGGGGCCAAGGGCGTACAGGAAATAGGAGATCAGTACTTGGTCCTAGATGAGGCACAGAGTTGGCATTTACTCTTCTCACAAAAAGCAAGGATTTTGATGGCTTCATCCTCAATGAATGGGTAGACCAGATATTCTGCCCACCAGTTCAGCAAATAAAGACAACAGGGAAACTTGTCTATATTGGCCTGCTCTCCAGGTGGAGATCCTGTGGTCTGTATTGAGAATCTGTGGTCTTAAATGTCCTATTGAGAAAGAAGGTTTAGTGTTCCCGTGTGCATGAGCTACAAGTTACAGAAAACCTGAGGCCAGAAATGAACATTAAAAAGTGATACCAGGCTGGCAATACCTCTGAATTAATTGGAAAAAGAAAAAAAAAAGTCAGTTAAGATTGATCACACTGAAGAAATAGATTATAACCCAAGAACCCCCACATAATGCAATCAGTATATAAAGATTATAAATAAATGTTAATTAGCACAGACATAAAATATTAAGATATGAGGAAGAACAATCCATGTATCTGAAGACCAAAATCATTTAAAAATGAACAAATAGACACATAGAAATGAAAATCTTAGTTAATTAAATTGAAACTTCAAAGGACAATTATATAATAGATTTAACATATTGGAAAACATCAATGAACTAAAAAAATGCATCAGATGAAATTATTTGAAATGCACATAAACAGTTTTAGTATACAGAGAAAAAAAAATGCAGAATTCACTGAAGGAATAGGAGGGGCCCTTCCATTCATTAAAGCTGTGAGCTGTTTACTGGCAACATAATACATACACAGGTCCTCAAATGGTCCAGGCTTCAGAGTAAAATTTTCAGCATAAGATGCTACCACACTGAAATCTAAAATAATGT
Source organism: Perodicticus potto (assembly GCA_963574655.1). NCBI lineage: Eukaryota > Metazoa > Chordata > Mammalia > Primates > Lorisidae > Perodicticus > Perodicticus potto. Next base: position 10,261 of record CAUYRH010096626.1, read on the forward strand.
AACAGTGATATTATATTCTTGAAATATGTTTAACCTTGGTGCTATCTCCTTAATTTGATTATCAATTATCATGCCATTTTAAAAATACATAACTGTGATTCTAAATAGAGGCAGGAGCTGAGAAAAAAAAGAATAACATAAAAAGGGAAAGATCAATTTTTTTGGTATTGGGGTCATTATTCCACCCAGGGAATAATTTGTAAAGCCTAAGTCTTAACATCCTGGAGGACGTGTTCATGAATATACCATTTAGCAAATGGCCATATTCATGTATTTAGCATAATGCAGTTTTATTTTCTATACCAATAAATAGATAAAACAGGTGTGTTCTTATTTGTCATACTAGCAGTAAAGCCAAAGTAGCAAATTGTACATTGCTATTAGAATTTCTTTACATTAGGGGGAAGAAAATTAACCTATGAAAATGAAAACATTATTCTTTACCTTGATAGCATAAACTACAAATTACCCAGAGGTGAAGCCTCATAGCCTTATGGAATAAAAAAGGATATACAGCATTTGGTATAAATCTGAGAAAAATATGTTCTCCTTGGCAGCTGTTCACGTTGGTTTACTTTCTTCTGCTTTAATTTATTTTATTAGAATAGTGTAAGCATTGCTCCAAAGATACTAAAGAAAAGTTCGTAAGTTTTCTTAGAGTTCTCATAACTTTCAGGACACAACTTGAGTCTAGTATCTGAGGAAGGTTTTAGTTAAATGACACATCCTCATTTCCCTCTCCCCAAAATACAATCTACCGAGAGTTACCCAAGTCCCTTAATACTGCACACAAGTAAATTATCCAGTAAATTGTCCATAATCTTTTTTTTTTTTTATTAAATCATAGTTGTGTACATTAATGCAATCATGGGGTACAATGTGCTGGTTTCCTACACAATCTGAAATATTTTCTTTCTTTTTTTTTTTTTTTGAGACAGAGCCTCAAGCTGTCACCCTGGATAGAGTGCCGTGGCATCACAGCTCACAGCAACCTCCAATTCCTGGGCTAAAGCGAGTCTCTTGCCTCCGCCTCCCAAGTAGCTGGGACTACAGGCGCCCACCACAACGCCCGGCCATTTTTTGGTTGCAGCCGTCATTGTTGTTTAGTGGGCCCGGGCTGGATTCAAACCCACCAGCTTAGGTGTACGTGGCTGGCGCCTTAGTCCGTTGAGCCACAGGCGCCGAGCCCACAATCTGAAATATTTTCATCAAACTATTTAACACAGCATTCATGGCATTTTCTTAGTTATTGTGTTAAGACCTTCATATTCTGCATTCAGTAAGTTTCACCTGTACCCTTCTAAAATGCACCGTAGGTGTGGTCCTACCAATTACCCTCCCTCCATCCATCTTGTCCCCTCCCCTCCCTTGCTCTTTTCTCCATATTCTTGTGCTATAATTAGGTTATAACCTTCATATGAAAGCTATAAATTAGTTTCATAATAGGGCTGAGTACGTTGGATACTTTTTCCTCCATTCTTGACTTACACTTCTTTTGGAAAGATGTTTGGAGAACACTTAGAGACTTAAAAATAGACCTGCCATTGGATCCTATAATTCCTCTACTGGGTATATATTCAGAAGACCAAAAATCACATTATAACAAAGACATCTGTACCAGAATGTTTATGGCAGCCCAACGCATAATTGCTTAGTCATGGAAGAAGCCCAAGTGCCCATTGACCCACGAACGGATTAATAAATTGTGGTACCTGAACACCATGGAATATTATGCAGGCTTAGAGAAAGATGGAGACTTTACCTCTTTCATGTTTACATGGATGGAGCTGGAACATATTCTTCTTAGCAAAGTATCTCAAGAATGGAAGAAAAATTATCCATTGTCTTGACAGAGCCATCTGATTTCAGGGACTCAGAGAAATTCATCAGTGATAAGATGATTTGTGAATTATGTTAGTATTTTATAAGTAAAAACAAGTATCGCAATATCAGATGTCTTGTTTAAGAAGGTTGAGCCTTTTAAACGTAATACAGTAACAATGAACAACAAGGAGGCAGAAAGCTTTGCTCTTTCCTCCGCCTATACAAACCGAACTCAGATTTTTTCCTTTCTTCTCCTTTCCCACAAGATTTTTTCTTTGGGTTTGTGTGCGGCAGAGATAGGATGAGGAAAAGCATTTGAGGAGAAGAGGTCTGTTGGACAGGCCTGGGGAAGGAGGGTTTCAGGGAGTTAGGAGAGGGAGCTGAAATACAGGATGAGAGATTTCAAGATGATGGATCCAGTTACAAAATGTCTTCTGGGTGTTTCAAAAACATGATTAAAGCATTCACCAAATTGCATCAAAATAAGTGGCCATTGATTAAAAGATAGATATCATTAAGAAATATATCATTATATATCATCAAGAAAAGAAAATGCTGCTCTTTGAACTATGACACATTAATCGATTTTAAGAGATGAATAAATGTGAAAAAAATGTGTGTCTGGAAGTACATGAAATTCGGTAATTTCATTTGAGGTAGCTTTTTGATTATCATGTTTGTTTCTTTCACAGGGACATCATTTCGAAAGTGGGCCATATGTGAATGGTTTAATTTTCCACATTTAATAAGCCCTGAGGAATCCATTCTCCTCAGAAGAGGTGGAACTCAGGGAGGGAGTTCCAAGAGGAATTGCAGGAGAAATTCTCAGAAATCAAAAGAAGATGGTGAAAGGTGAATACTCCCTATAGAGGCACTGTCAGGACTCTGGCACTCATGGTAGGCGGAGTATTTTGTGCCTAATCAGGTGCAGTTGAGTGGGAACAGAACACTTTGAGAATTTTCTGAGTCAGAGTGATGTGTATTGAGAGTCACATTATCGGGGTTATGAGTTAGAAATCTTTAATATCTTACAAGAAAAAAAGAGTGAATTGAGGAAGCTTTGTATTATTTTGTATGTGTTTTACACTGTGCTTTTAAAAAATGCGATATATCTGAATTTGTGCTTTGAGATCAGATTACAACAAAAACAAAGACAAAGAAAAGAGAAAAATCTGGAAATCAAAGATAATTTTCCTAGTAATATAAATTGTTTATGTAGTTTTTAAAATACCAATTTTATAACACTTTTTTTCTTATTAAATATCCCCCTTTCTATCTCATCAACTTCCTTTTTGTACTATAGCTATTTTGAAAAGTGGCCCCATTTTCGACACAACCTTGTTGGCTTCAAATTGAATTACACTGTAACATCTTGGAGTGAACATTTTGCAAAAGATTATACAGCAGAAAGTGGCGATGGAAAATGGCATATTGGTTATAGGTGGATAAAACAGAATGAGTATTTCCACAAAATAACAAGATGGAAGACTGTATTTTATTAGAATTATAAGATAGCTGTATATTCCATAATGAGCTTGGTTATATTTATGTTCTTTTAGTAGTTGTACATTCATTTTCAAATGCATAGATAATTATGATTTTAAAACAAATCTAAAATTTACTTAATATTTTTATCTCTTTCCAAACTTAGCAAGGAACTTATCTGGATTCATTACCAACTAAAAGTCCCTGGCCCATATTGATTTTGTTGTCTAAAGTTTTTGTTTTTGATAGTTTATAAGCACACACAAAATTTTCGATTTTTAGTTTTTACATTTAATATTTTAAGTAGCCTATATTTTATCAACTTCAATCCTCTCATTGATTCTTTTTTTTTTTTTTTTGGAAATAGTGTCTCACTCTGTCACCATCGGTAGAGTGCTGTGGCATCACAGCTCACAGCAACCTCCAACTCCTGGGCTCAGGCAATTCTCCTGCTTCAGCCTCCCAAGTAGCTAGAAATACAGGCACTCACCACAAAGCCCAGGTATTTGTTGTTGCAGTTTGGCCAGGGTGGGTTTCGAACCCGCCACCCTCAATATATGGGTCCAGTGCCCTACCCACTGAACCACAGGTGCTGCCCCTCTCACTGATTCTTAAGCCTTTTGTGTTCAAGTTTATTCACTTTTCTTCTCTCTGAGAAAATAATAATTTTGTCATCGAAGGAATGATGGTTGGTAAAGTTTGTTAAAAATTTGTGAGAATTTTTTTTTTTGAATGCTAATTTGGTTGGGTATAAAAATTCCAGATTTCAAGTATTTTTGCCTCAGCACTTTTCAGCTATCTTTGCTGTCTTTTGACCTCCAGTGTTGCCCATGATTAAATGTTCTGCTATTTGTCCAAAGGCCATTATTTTATTTTTTTTACGTATACATGTGTTAATTAGGTTTCCACTTTTTGCCTTCACAGAATTTAAAAGGCTTAAAATTTAATAACAATAACAACGTTTAAGATAAGGACTAGAAACAAAGACCACGTAAAAAATGAACCAAGATAACTACATTCAGAAA
>CAUYRH010096628.1:0-26055 GCA_963574655.1 Perodicticus potto
TCTCTCCCACTACCAGGAGCTTTGGTGTTTTCTGTATTCTTTTCTGTAAATCAATTCTGTCTTATCACGGACGGGTGGGGGGGGGGGGAATAATGTAATGAAGAATAATAAAATACATGTATTTAAAAAAAAAAAAAAAAAAAAATGAAAACCAATGACAATGGAAAGACATTTTTAAAGGGCTGAAAGGGCAACAACAACAATAATAAACTATCATTGCAGAATTCTTTATCAAATGAAAAATTTTTAAAAAAAATAACGGTGAAATAATGCTTTAGATCAAAGAAAACCTCCACATATATTAACATATGATACTGACAGAAATGTCAATACAGATTAATGAGCAATGAGTGAATTTGTCAATAAATGATCTGAGATAACTATATATCTATTTGGAAAAAATTAATTGGATCTCTAACTCACACCATACACAAAAAGCAATTCAGGGTGGATTTAACACTGAAGTATGAAAATACAAACAATAAATAATTCCAGGGGCAGCACCTGTGGCTCAAAGGAGTAGGGCGCCAGCCCCATATGCCAGAAGTGGCAAGTTCAAACCTAGCCCCAGCAAAAAACAGCAAAAAAAAAAAAACCATAAATATTTCCAAATAAGATATAGGACTATGAATCCCAAACTACCAAACTATTCGCCGAGATACACTAGGCCTCTGCACTGAACTCACAGTGGTGCCACGGAGTATTTTAATCTTTGAAGAAAATACAAGGACACTTAACACCTGTCAGACACTGAGTAAATGATTAGCTCTGGTCTAGACAGTTTCTACATCAAATCCAGCTACCGTCCCCTCTCATATCTTTGCAAACCTGGATTTTTAGCTGTTGTTGTAATAAATAATAAGTACCCAACAAAAATCAATATGAAACAGGAATTGAGAATGGAAATAGCCAATATTATTCTGAGGTTTGAGTTGTACAATGCCCAAAAAGTGCACCCATCCCGTTGGTAAGTAATTGCAACTATAAGTTATATAAATTTCATTATTTTTCTTTAGATATATGTGTATTATTTTTTCAAATGACCACCAAGTTGTTAGAACATAAATGCCTATTAAGTTGTTTGAAACTAACTACCTAATAAATGGAACTGCCTTTGCCCTAAGCATTCCATGAAAAAATAAGTAAGACACAAGGGTACCATGAACAGAGAAAATTAAGAAGTCTAATCTAGGAGAATATATATGTGACCTCCGAGTAAGAAAGAATTTCTTAAACAGGAGACATAAAGCATAAATCATAAAGGAAATAAAACATAAATTCAAATTCCTTAAAAGTAAGAACTTCTATTCATTCAATGATATCATAAATACACTGAAAAGGCAAGTCACAGAGTCAGGGCGAACATAAATCATAACTAAAACTGAAAAATCTCTCTCTCTAGAACATGCAAAAATTCCTACAAATCAGTAAAATAAAGACAACCTTACAGAAAAATGGGCAAAAGTCTCAGTCACATCACAAAATAGGAAATCCATATGGCAAATAAGTTGATGAAAAGTGCTTATTCTCACCAGAAATCAGAAAAATATAAATTAAAATGACAGTGAGACTATAACACTGTAACATTTCTAAAAGAAAACATAAGAAAAAAATCTTTACAATTTTGAATAAACAAAAATTTAAACAGGGATCAAACAGCTCAAGCCATCAAAGTGGTGATAAATTGGACTCATCAAAATTAAAACTCCCCTTCCCTTCAAAAGACAGTCTTAAGAAAATAAAAATGCAAGCCATGGGCTGCAAAAACGTGTGTACAAAACACACACCTGATTTTTAAAAACTTGTATTTTGAATATATAAAGAACTCTTGACAGTTGCATTGTAAGTAAACAATCCAACTTAAAAATATATAAAAGATCTAAACAGATGTTCACCAACAAAAAATACAAATGGTCAATTCATATATGAAAAGAAGATCAACATTATTTGCCATCATTTTACATTATTTAAATATAAGTCAGACTGGGATGGTGGCTCACACCTTGTTACCCCAGAACTCTGGGAGGTCAAGACAGGAAGATCCCTTAAACTCAGGAGTTGGAGACCAGCCTGAGCAAACTGATACCCTGTCTCTACTAAAAATAGAAAAAATTAGCCAGACGTTGTGGTGGGCATCTGTAGTCCCAGCTACTTGGGAGGCTGAGGCAAGAGGATCTCTTGAGCCCAGGAGTTTGAGGTTGTATGTAAAATATGTAAACAAAACCACTTTGGAAAACTATTGGTAATTTCTTATTAAGTTAAAATCATACCTACTCTGGGACCCAGTAGTACCACACCTATGGATTTATTCAACAGAAATAAAAACATATATCCACATAAAGACTCATACTAAGAATGTCTTAGAAGCTTTATTCATAACTTCCAAAAACTGGAAACATTCCAAATGTTCATCAACAAGAGAATGGATGATAAACTGTGAATTGTGTGTACAATGGAATACTACTCAGCAATTAAAAAGCAACACACAGCCCATATGTGGGTCACTATGAAAGTTTTGAGACAGATTGTGTTATCTCACAGACTGCAGGGTCTGTTCTGAGTCAGCCCTGCAGGTTTCAACTCACTCTGCTAATCACTATGCAAGGAGGGCTTCAGCTGCTTCCATTGCATAGATTTTACAGTTCTTGATTTTGGGGTTATCTCAAAACTTTCACAATGACCCATGTAGCAACATGAATAAGTCTCAGACTCATTCAGCTGAGTAAAGAAGCCAGACACAAAAGAGTATGTTGGAATGAGTCCACTGGAAGAGGCAAAGCCATAGCAACAGAAAGCAGATTGGTGACAGGGCTGAGGACTGACCACAAAGGGCATGAAGGGACTTTTCAGGGTGATGGAAATGCTCCGTGTCCTAATTGTGTTGATGACACTATGTGAAGGTATAGAGTTGTCAAAACATCTCATCTCATGGTACATTTCAAAGGAGGACTATATCGTTGTTTGTAAATTATACCTCAATAATGTTAAATGTTTAAAGTATATATTTATATATAGTTTTACAGACAGAGTCTCACTATGTCACCCTCGGTATAGTGCTTAGGCGATTCTCTTGCCTCAGCCTCCCGACTAGCTGGGACTACAGGTGCCTGCCACAACTCCTGGCTATTTTTTTTATTGTTGCAATTTGGCTGGGGCTGGATTTGAACCCACCACCCTCGGTATATGTGGCCAGTGCCCTACTCAATGAGCCACAGGTACCACCCAAATGTTTAAAGTATTAATTAAGGATTTAATCATAATGTTTTTTTTGTTTTGTTTTGTTTTTTTGCAGCTTTTGGCCAGGGTTGGGTTTGAACCCACCACCTCTGGTATATGGGGCCAGTGCCCTACTCCTTTGAGCCACTGGCACTGCTCCCCATAAAATTTTTAATTAAGGGAAAAAGACACAATAAGCTATCCTTAAATACCCTCCAGACTGGCAAAATTGTAAAAGTCTGTCAATATAAAGTGTTGGCAAGGATGCAGAGCCCAGGAGTGTTGCAGTGTTACAAAAAGCAAACACTGAGACAGAGTTTAGCATAGGAGATGTTTATTAGAGATCAACTTGTATCAAAAGAGGGAAGAGGAAGCAGGAGGAGCAGAGGAGCCTGGATGGGCCTCTGGGGCCAGTACTGCACACAGGAGGCGTCTCCCAGTGGGCCAGAATGCCCAAGCCTTTGTAGCCCCACCTCATCCGGCCATCAGATCCAGGCTATCCCCAGAAGACCAGGCTCAAGGCAAAAGTGGTTTTGCAGTGAGGTGACCCTGAGGAGCTGAGCTAGGCAGCAAGTCTTCTTTCAGGGGGACTCTGTGGCACACCATTGAGTATACCGTGGGGGTGAGCATATGCAATCAATGGTGCATTGTAACATAACACAACCTTTGTGGATTCCAGTTTGGTAAAGGAGATGGGCATGCCCTGTGATCCAGCAGTCTGCTCCTGGGTGTGCATCCTAGTGAAATGTGTGCCCCTGCACACAGGGAAGAATGTCCATCACAGCATTCACTGTCCATAAAGAGCCCCAAACTGCAAAGAACACAAAGAAAAGTTCATCAGTGATAGAACACATATGTAAATTATGAGACATTCATATCCTCCATAACCAATAAAGTATCATAGATCAGTAAAATTACATTAGCATACAAAATGTTATATAGCAATAAAAATCAACATACTACAGCAGCAAACAAAAACATAGATGAATCTCATCAATATAATGCTGGGCAAAAAAGAAAGCACAGAAGTGGACATATGGGGTGATTTTATCCATTTAAAGATTTAAAACGGGTAAAACTAAACCACAGGACTTGGGAATGAATATATGTGTGATCAGACAACTAAGTTCATGAACTCACCCTGGAAAAAGTGCTACACACCTCAATGCTGAATATCGCTATGGTCACCTTCAAGGTCCTGTCTGGGGAGCTGTGCACTGACACCAGTGCCTACTCTGACCTTAAAAGACATTTCCTGGAATGGCCATCAGAGCTGCTATCATATGGCATGCAAAAGCACACAACAATAATGACCACCACCCAGAAAGACATCACTGCACATTGACATGGGCACACCTTTATGACAGTGACATTCCCACATTATGAAACCTTCCTTAGCCATTCATACAGTGCTGCTGATGTAAGTGCACAGTGGCAAGCTTGTAAACTTAACTGTCAGGCTGTGCATGTCATAAAATTGTAAGGAAAAGCAAGGAAGTGATTTGCAAGGAGGTCAGGGGAGCGGTTACTCTAGAGGAGGGGAGTTTTGATTTGGGTAGTAACCACAGGGGTTCCCTTTATCACTTTGTGATTGTGAACCGGCTGTATGTAGAGCAAGAGGCACTTTTCTTTGTGTGCGTTTTATTATACAATAGAGAAAAGGGACAATGGCACATAGATAGTGGTTAAAAGAACTGATAGAGGTTAGCCTGGAAGAGAGATAGCTTAGGGGTCACAGTCACCATGCATTTCTCCCTGGGGCATACTGTGGACCTCTGAGAGAAAAATTTCCTAATGATTCAAATACCCATAATGGGCTCCTGGCTCCAACCTGTGCCTGGGCCCGTTCATTCCTGGCTGGGGTCAGGTTCAGAGTCCTCAACCTCCCGTCTGACTCTGAGGCCCTAAGATACAAAGCCTGGGATGGGACAGGCTAACAGAAGCCAGAAAGCCATTCCACATCCGAGAACAGAGGATGGCAGAGGACACGTTTGTCTTCTAAGTATTCAGTGGATCCATGCTGTGTGAGCACCACTTCCCCATGCATTCTCCCAGGCAGCTGTGGTTACCATGGAATGTATCTGCTGTTGCCCTGAGGCGAGGTCCTCAGGGGAGTCCAGCATCTCCCTCAGAACAACAGAAGTCCTCAGGCTGCTCTGTGGGGTTCCAGCCACCCTGAGGTCTACCAGAGATGGGTGCGGTCTCACCTTTCAATCACCGGCAGGCAGATGAGGAGCACGATGCAAAGCAGAGAATAGCAGTGCTGCCAAGGGTGATGGCAACGTGACCAGCCGTGGGCTCAAAGGCCCTGTCTCGAAGAATAGCCAAAAAACACAACGCTCACCATCCCTGATCATCAGAGAAATGCATTGAAACCTCCCTGAGATATCACCTAACCCCAGTGAGAATGGCCAACATCACAAAATCCCAAAGCTGAAGATGTGGAGAGAAGGGAATGCTTTTGCACTTCTGGTGGGATTGCAAACTAATACAGCCTCTGTGAAATGAACTATGGAGATTTCTCAAAGTACTAAAAGTAGACCTTCAATGACTAGGTATCTACCCAGAAGAAAAAAATCATTTTACCATAAGGACATATGCACTAGAATATTTACTGTAGCTGAATTCATAATCGCCAAGACATAGAAGCAACCTAAATGCCCGCCAACCCATGAACGGATTAACGAACTGTGGTATATGTATGGCATGGAGTACTATTCAGCCATAAAAAGGATGGAGAGTTGACATCTTTTGTATTTATGTACTCCACATGAAATATGAAACCAATATGTAACAACTTAAACCAATATATAAACAACTGCATACCCACACAAAAGAAAAACACAAGTATATTTAAGTAAGAGGGAGGAGGGAAAGGGTAAAGGGGTGGTGATTGGCAGGATCTCACCTTAAGTGCACAATATGAGGGCACACAGCACAGCCCTGGGGGAAGGGCTCACCTACAACTTGAACCTTACTTTGGAAACAAAAACAATGCAACCTAAACATTTGTACCCTCCTATCAATCTGAAATTAAACGAAAAAAGCAAAGACCCTGTCTCTTTTTCTAGCATGTCCATGTGCTCATGTTTTATTGAGGAATGCAGTCTCAAGATAGCAGGAGCAAGGGCAGGGGGGGTGAGCAGCTAAGGCGGAGAAGAGGGAGAAGGGACGCGCGTCCGTAGGCGGCTGCGGCCTTGTGAAAACTGACTGCACAGTGATGGTGTCACAGGACGTCTCCCAGGGGGCCAAATGATGCCACTCCATTTTGGAAGAGTCCATCAAGGGTGACAAACAAAGAACAATTACTCCACTGGCTGACATCTCCTATTGGTCCAGGTATCTGGCCCCACCCCGCAGGGTAACAATTCCCTTGAGCTTCAGGATGTTCACGCATCAGTGAGCACCACACGGGAGCCACAGCGATTGCCCTGCAAAGGGTGCAAAAACAGCATACACATTTTAAGAAAGGATAAAACTGTATGAAAGTTGCAACCCTCAACAGATGCTAATAACAAAGGATGCACACAAGTCACATTTGACTTCTGCAGTTGTAAGAAGTGCTCAAAGTGGTCCCTGTCAGCTCTGATTATGGTGCCCTGCTTTGGTGACATTAACCAAAGGCCTCCCAGATCTTCCCTTGGACACCCAGCACCCACGTCTCAAACCTACCGTGCAGTTGTCTGGCTGGTGGAGGCTCTACTGAAGGCTCACCCTTCCATTGTTCCTGGACTTCCACGATGTTCTTGAATCTTAAATCCCACTTTGAAATGGTCGTGTGCTCCTCAAATGACATCTGTGCTTCCAGGATTTTCTCTGATGGTCCTGCCTGTCACACGGTGATGTCAGCATTTGGTTAAGGCCACCTTCTCAGCAAACATACCACACATGCTGCCATAATTCAATTCAACTTCAAAAAGCAATATGTGGATAACTCCTCTTCAAATGCATGTATTTTTGGCTCCTCCAGTATGGCTTGATGGCAACAAAGAAACTCCAAAATAGGAGGCGAACGGCAGGGAGTGTGTGGCATGGGAGAGGCACCCACGGTTCTGCTGTGCTGTGAACCCTGCAAAGAAGTGAAAGAAGCCACTGCCCCGGGCTCCTCTGGCAGCTGCAACCAAACCCAGCTCCATGGTTACAAGCGAAGGGCAGCCACTTCCCAGGGCCCCTCTGGCCAGGCAGCAAGGTGAGCGCTCTGTGCCAGCGTGACACAGAACAGAACGCATCACCACGCCAGGACCTGGGAGTCCGTCGGGACTTCCTCTTCTCATTTCCAGGTTCCATGCCCTTTAGCTTCTACATCATCTCATTTAGACAATCAAGCTCTATTTATGTCTTCAACCCACCACTGTCCCCATAACTCAGACAATTAATTCACCTCCATTTACCAGCAGCATTGAGGAAATGGTCTTGCAGAAGGTGAGGAGGGTAGGGGAACAGGTGACCTGGTCCCTATTCCAGATGAAGAGGAGCAGCTCTCTCTTTCCCTCCCGTGGCCTTGTCATCTCTCTTGCTTGTAAATAAGATAACCTTCCCCACTGCCTCCCATACAAGAAGTCACATTAAATTAGCATCTCCTGAGGGTCGGACACAGAACTGGAAGCTTCTCAGACTTACTTCACTTATTCATCTCAACACCATTTTGCTGATGAGCAAAGCAGAGCTCAGACTATCAGGTAACCCACACAAGGTCATGTGCTAATAAAGAGTAGGGGAGAGTTCAAACGACCTTGTTTCTGGGATACATTCCTCAGTACCAAATTCTCCTCCAACCTCCCACATCCACACCAAGCCTTTCCTCTAGGAAGAAACTGACTTCCTGTTTCTTCAAGCAAAGGCCCACCTGACCTTCCAGACCTAAGACCCGGTCTCACCAGTTCATTGTCAGCCCACCTGACCTTCCAGACCTAATACTCTGTCTCACCTGTTCATTGTCATCACCTTCCCAGAGTTTCTCAATAAAAGCAAGACACTCTCCATGCTACCCCGTAACGAATATTTCTTACTTGTTGAAAAACATTCATTCACACCTTCTCTCCCTACTCCCTTTGCTGCTTAGTTTTTGTAAAGGCCTTGTTGGTGACAGAGTGAGGGGCTCCATCTGTCCTTATTTGTGTATTTGCTTAGGAAGGTTGGTAACAGAAGGTGTTAAAGTGGCCTTTCTGGTCAGAATAGGTGAGACCCATTCCAGGGAAACTACAGAGGATGCTGTAATAATGTATGCACTCTAAGGAAGGAGAAAGCGGAATTAGAATTGTCATTCTCAAGTCACGTTTGACTTCTGCAATTACAAGAGGTACAAGATACAATATACAAGATAACAAACATTAGTGGTGTATGTTGAATATTACAACTCTAATAGATTTGTTTTCTTTTCTTAAAATATGTATACATTTTTGGACACCCTCTGCATTTTCAAGAGGTCCCAATGTGCATGAGTTGACAGCTCTGAGTACGGGAAGGACAGCGGTCAGCTACATGCTCTGGGTGTGGCCCGCCTCCCAGGCTGGGAATCCAATGCCGCTTCAGCCCATCTGAGGACCTCCTCCTCCCATTTTCCCCTCTCCAAGCACAAGTTCACATTCACTGAGATTGCCACAACACCCAGCAAGCCCTGAATCATGCGTGTGACTCACTTGTCAGCCGATTCCTCTGCAGAAAGCTCTTAGCAGTTAATTTCTGGCTAATTTATTATCCTTCAGCTTAGCCCTACAGCGCCATTAGCTAGGAGCCTGCCACGACTGAGTGAAATATTGTCTAATTTATTATCTTATTACTCCTCTGGAACAGGATCAATTAATTACCCATTAAAGTATTTCAACTGCAGAGATTTATTAGGGGCCCTCTGCATTTTAACAGATGATTAGTTATACATGTTTGTTTGCTTGAAGAGCAGAGACTAGCAAATGAACAGGCGATGGAGAGAAGGGGAGAAGGAGAGAGGGAGGCCGTGCGGCAGGAGGCGGCTAATGGATCTCCTCTGACTCCGTGAAAATGGAGCAGTCAATGACAAGAATTATCGACTCATTCACTTGTGGTTTTGAGATAACCATATGTACAGGGGAAGGGGAGGAGGGAGCAAAACCCTCACTCAACTGCTTTTTCCATTCAATAAATTCGCTTCAGAATATATTGGATTGGGGTTTGATGGCTATTTCGTGTTTTGCAGAGTGCTGACACTGGTATGATTCAGTAATTATTGTTTCTTTTAAGTTATTGCTGTAATTTTGCTCTCTAAGATCCCAATCAATTTCTGCCTCTCAAGGGCACGCTTGAAAAGCGATATTTGAAAACAGCCCTCTGATAGATGGTGCTGCTAGACAGTGGCTGAGACAAATAGCCTAATCTGGCACAAATTAGCTTGGCTTCCACAGATAGTTTTATACAGCAATGTAAATTACATTGTCAGGCCGAGTCACTTTCCTGCTTAGAGTGCAGCTAACAAGGAACCATGGAGACATTATTGGTGCTGCCGTGCACTCCCAGGGCTGCTGCAAAGCCATTTGTGAGGGGGGCCGGGGGAGGAGAGAGAGAGAGACTGACTTTGGGTAACAAAGGCAAGGTAGCCAAGCAGAAGTGAGCTAGAACAAGAAGGCGTGGAGGACCCGGAGCTGAGTCGTCTGGGTAGGGCTGAACTAAGCCGAGTGTGGGCCATGATGAGCTGGGCGGTGCAGTCTGCTGGGGAGACGGAGGGGCTGGCAGCAGGAGAGGCTGTGCTCTGTCAGATTGGATGAGTGGCCTGCACTAGCCCGGGGGGTGGCGGGGAATGAGCTGCCCTGAGCAGCGCTGGAGGAAGACGCGCTGAGACTCCTAGGAAGGGTGGGATGCGCTGACCGTCACAGGAAGAGCCTTGGGGGGCCCTCAGCAGCATCTCTATCCTCAGCCTTCTGTGGGGAGGTGGGAGTTGGCCTCAGGGGTGCTCGTCCCCACCCGCGTCTAACACGGCGTCTCTGCCTTGGAGACCCTCAAGCATCTGGCCCCATCACCACGCTCCCCATGGCAGCTTTTTGCCCTAGAGAGCATGACCACCACCTCCTCCTATTCCCCTCTCCCATCTAACACCCTCTGTCTTCTGGCCCCAGAGAGATTTCTGTGGTCTTTCCATGACCTTCCCTCCAGGCCTGGCCTCAGCCCCTGCTGGTGGCCTTGCTGCCACTGGGCATGGGCCTGAGCAGACACCAGGTCCTCAGAGCCGCCCTGACTGAGCCCCTGGGCAGGGAACACAGGACCCTCTCTGGGATCTGTCTGCGTGGTCCCATGAAACAAGCTGGAAGGAGAGTCAGCAGAGGGTGGGAACAAGGGATCCAAGGTGCCAGAGACACAGCAGACAGTGGTGGGGGCAGAGGCAGACGTCACCTAACCCACCACGTGGGCCACAACTGGGGGCCACGGGGAGGTGCCATTTCTTACCACCCTGAGCCCCAGGAATTAAGGGATCGCTGGGTTTGGTTTTCTGGTCTGTACCAAAGCAGTCTTCCGTCTGCCGGGTTCTAAGCCTGCCCTGAAGCTACAATTTGTGGTCAAATGACCAAATGAATTTACATTTCTCCTCCACAGCAGTGAGGACTCTTAACGGAAAGACATCTAATGAAAAGACAGCTCCTCTGCAAACATCCTGGCCTCCTTGTCTGATAATGTCCCAAGAATCTGTGCTGCTTTCAAGAGAGATTTCATTTTGACTTTAATTTAGTCTCACCTGCCCCTCACAGCGGTCGTCTGGTATTTCCGCAGCGCTCCCAGCCGTCCCCTCTCACGCTCCTGCCCAGGCTCACTTACTTCTCAGGAGCTCTGGGAGAGAGGTCGGTATGACTGCCTCTGCTCTGCTTATTTGGGAACCAAGAGTTGCACGCCTAGATGATGGAAATACAGCATAAGCAAGAGTCATGTTGACTCTTCATCTGATTTGATAAAAATATCGTTGTCAGGCAGAAGGGCACTTGTGTTTATTTAACCCTGCCATGTGACAGGTAGCATTCACCAGATGCTTTATGTAACTCAGGCCTTCTAAATTAATTAGGAAGTGCTGTCGAAATAAACCCGCAAATGTTTGCTAGCTCAAACACAATAGTAGCTTATCTGTCACTTACACTAATTCTGAAATGATGTCCCTAATGGGCGGAGTTGCTTTCCTCCCAGGTGTGGTGAGGGCCCAGCACCCTTACGTACGGTGGCTCCACCACCTCCAACACATGGTCCCTGACCCTGCTGCGCTCTTCAGCTCCGGGTCTAAAGGGGAAACAACAGGCAGGTTTGTCCAAAGGAGCTTTTATGTGTTTTTTGCTTTCATGGGTTAGGCCTGAAAGTGGACTGCATCTTGATGAGAACTGCAAATAAATCCTAAATTTAACTAGCTGGGCAGAAACTACAGAAAGGAAACAAGAATCTTTGGTGGACAGCTGGCCACCTCTGCCATACAAGCTAAGCAAATGGAGGTATAATGTCCTAGGTCACGTAGCTAATATACAGAGCGAGAGTTTAAACCCAGGTCAATCTTTTACCAAAGCCTATGCTTATTCCACTCCACCAAACTAAACCATACAGGAAAACAAAAATCTAATCAAGAACATAAACTTCAGAATCAATAGCATGAGTCATTTTTTCCAAGACTCCAGCTGGAGAATTGATTTTAGAACACCTACTTCTGAGTGATTCCCCAGGGCCAAACTGACCCTGGAACTCAGGAAACAGAGGCAAATTTATCTCCTTTAAGAACAACAGCAGGGATTAATAACCAGTTTTGCAAATGATAAAATTGAGATGCTCAGAGATGTTAACTAAGTTGCTTAAAGTCACACAGCTGCGTGGGCAGCAGGTAGGACTGGAACCTAGTCTCTCATTTGAAGTTAAGGGCATGATCTCAGTCTTCCAAGCCTCCCACCTCCCGGGACCTTTCACACCACAGCTAGAAATGAAATGAGAGACCATGATACTCACCGGGCTGAAAATCTCCTTTGAGCACCTGTACCTATTACCTGAATCTAGAAAGATGGATGTTTCTCTTTCCTTAAATGGCCCCAAAATGACAAGATTGAAGATTGACCCTGTGCAGAGGCCAGGACAATCTCCATCGATTCATGGCTGGTGGAGTGGGGAATAGAAAAGGCTCCTTGAAGGCTGGGACTATTTTATTTCTATTATATTACCTGAAAATCTAAGGGCTGTGCAATAAGTATCTGTTGTATGGATACACATCTGAATGAGCAAATGAATGCATTCTATATTTTTCACCAAAAGCTAGTGATCAAGAAGAGAGGGATAAGGAAGAGTGAGTCTCTTGTATTTCTCCACTGGCTGTTTCTATAACTTACTGCATTATTATGTTTGTGTTTACTGATTGTAATATACATTCTTAACTCTTCACAATCTGCTTATAATTAATATTGTACCTTTTATGCAAAATGTTGTGACCGTATAGGTCCATTTGCCATCTTGCCATCCTGTGTGCTGCCGTCTGCATCACACCTATGCTGTTAAAAATCCCACAAGACAATGTTGTAATTTATGCTTTATGCTTTTAAATCGCATGCATTTTAAAGAAATTAAGAAAGAACAGATTACATTTTATGTCCACCCCAGATACTTACCATTTTTGATACTCTTCATTCCTGCTGAAAGGTCCACTTTTCCATTTTATGTTGTTTCC
The DNA here is from genome assembly GCA_963574655.1 of Perodicticus potto. Taxonomy (NCBI): domain Eukaryota; kingdom Metazoa; phylum Chordata; class Mammalia; order Primates; family Lorisidae; genus Perodicticus; species Perodicticus potto. The sequence continues at coordinate 12,863 of CAUYRH010096628.1, forward strand.
TTTAAGCCTACAGAAGTCTTTTTTTTCTTTTTTTTTTTTTTTTGCCTTTTATAACTTTAATGGTGACCTTTCAGTTGAGTCATGTCTTCCTGTACATAACGTGTTTCTGCCTCAAGATTTTCTCTTCCTCTTTTGATTTTTCTGTGGTTTGACTAAGACAGAGGTATGATTTTCCTTATTTCGATCCTTCATAGAGTTTGCTAATATTCCTGAACATGTACATTTGTTCCTTTCACCAACTTTGGGAAATCAGTGAAAACTGATCCCCACTTGGTTATTATTTTTCATTTCTTATACTTTCATATTTCATTTCTTCTTTATATTTTTCCATATACTTTTGCTCATTTGTTTCTTTTTTTTTTTTTTTCTGCTCCATTCTCTCTCCTCTTTGGAATGCTAAACTCATGGGTATCTGAAATTCTATTTCTTTCTTTTTATTGTTAGGATTAGATACTTTTTTTTTTTTTTTTGAGACAAAAGTCTCACTTTGTTGCCCTGGGTAGAGTGCCACAGTGTCATAACTCACAGCAGCCTCAAACAACTCTTGGGCTCAAGAGTTTCTCGTTTCAACCTCCCTAGTAGCTGGAACTACAGGTGCCTGCCACAACAATCAGCTAATTTCTTTTTCTATTTTTAGTAGAGACAGGATCTCACTCTTATTAAGGCTGGTCTAAAACTCCTGAGCTCAAGTAATCCATGCGCCTCAGCCTTCCAAAGTGCTAGGATTATAGGCGTGAGCCACACGCTCACCCAGGATTGGACACTTTTTATTGGCCTATCTTCAAGTTCACTGATTCTTTCTGTTTCATCTCCATTGGGCTTGTAAGTCCATTCAGTAAATGAATTTTTACTTCAGATAGTCTTTTCAGTTCTATTTGGTCATTTTCATAGTTTCTCTACTAAGCTTTTGTATTTTTTCATCAATTTCAATCATATTTTCTCATATGTTAATGAGTATGAGATCTAACAATTAAGTTTATGAACTCCTCCTACAAAAAAGTGCTGCATACCTTTTTGCTGAATATTGCTATAGTCACCTTGGAAAGCTATGCACCCATCCCAGTGCCTAGTCCAGCCTTCAAAGCAATTTTGGAACTCTTCTGGAATGACCACCAGAGCTGTCACTTATGACATGCAAAAACACACGGCAAAAATAACAACCAATCAGCAAGACACTGCCACACGTCAGCACAAATGCAGTTGTGAAACACTGATATATCGAGGTTATGAAACCTTACTCAGTTTTTTAGACAGTGCTGCTGAAGGAAGCACATGATGGCAAGTTTGCAAACTTAACCGTCAGATCTTGTAAGATGACAAGATGACTGTAGTGATATTCAGCAATGAGGAATACAGCACTTTTTCCAGGAAGAGTTTGCAAACGTAACTGTCAGACCTTGTGTACATAACAAGTACTTTGAAATCCTTATCTACTAATCCCAACATTTGGGTCAGTCTTCTTTTTTTTTTTTTTTTTTTTTTTTTGAGACAGAGCCTCAAGCTATCACCCTAGATAGAGTGCTGTGGCTTCACGGCTCACAGCAACCTCCAATTCCTGGGCTCAAGCGAGTCTCCTGCCTCTGCCTCCCAAGTAGCTGGGACTACAGGCGCCCGCCACACGCCAGGCCATTTTTTTTTGGTTGCGGCCGTCATTGTTGTTTGGCGGGCCCGGGCTGGATTCTAACCCGCCAGCTCAGGTGTACGTGGCTGGTGCCTTAGCCTGTTGAGCCACAGGCACCGAGCCTTCAGGAGAGTTTTGTTTTCTAGGAGCTGTGAGTGCCTTTTGCATATTCATGTAATATGAACAAAGGCTGTGTGCTGGAAACAGTAGCCTCTGACCTCCAAGAGTTTATTGATTGAGGGGGAGAGAATGATAAAAAATAACCAGGGCAGGGCAGCGCCTATGACTCAGTTGGTAGGGTGCCGGTCCCACATACTGAGGATGATGGGTTCAAACCCAGCCCCGGCTAGACTGCAACAAATAGCCGGGCATTGTAGCAGGTGCCTGTAGTCCCAGCTACTCAGGAGGCTGAGGCAAGAGAATCACGTAGGCCCAGGAGTTGGAGGTTACTGTGAGCTGTGTGATGCCACAGCACTTCTGAGGGCCATAAAGTGAAACTCTGTCTCTACAAAAAAATAATAGTAATACTAACTAGGGCAAAGAGAAGCTCTTAAAGAAAGAGGGCTTAACAGAGTCTTGACGAATTGGTAGAATTCAGAGAAAGAGAAGACACAGGCATTCAAGATAAAAGTCTCCTAAGCATCCCCAAGGAAGTGGGGTCCTCCAGATGGTCTTCTGAGGACCATGAAGAAACTGACCAGTCCTCAAGAGTGCTGAGGGGTCTGCAGATTTGTCTAGGAAGTGCTTTCTCTGCAAGCCTGTGGCCTAGTGGATACAGATGCAGGTTCCAGAGGTACACAGACCAGGGCATGTCCCTGACCATGTGGATCCTGACGAATGACTGGACCTCTGCTGGCATCAGCAGCCGGAATCTACTCATAGTGTTATAATGAGAATTCAATTACGTGAAATAATGCACTTACAGCACTTAGCACAATACCTAGCAAACAGTAAGGCCTAAATATCAATAAAATATCAGCCACCATTACTATCTGCAAGCATCTGTGTGGACTCCGCAGTTTATTCTTGTGTGGTGTTCAGTGAAAGTCTTACTCTACACTGATCTGTTTCTTCATGCTCGAGGGTCAGCAAATTTTTTCTTAAAAGACCAGATGGAAAATATTTTCAGGCCGTATGGTCTTTGTTGAAACTACTCAGTTCTGCTTCATAGCAACCAAGCATATATGGGTGTGGCTATGTTCCAATAAACCTTTATTTACAAAAATAGGTAGCAAGGCAGCACCTGTGGCTCAAGGAGTAGGGCGCCGACCCCATATACCAGAGGTGGCAGGTTCAAACCTGGCCCCGGCCAAAAACTGCAAAAAAAAAAAAAAAAAAAATAGGTAGCAGGTAAGGCAGCTTATTCCTGAAATCCTAGCACTCTTCGAGGCCGAGGTTGATGGATCATCTGAGCTCAGTAGTTCAAGACTAGCCTGAGTTAAGAGTGAGACCCTGTCTCTAAAAATAGCCAGGCATAGTGGCAGGCGCCTGTAGTCCTAGCTACTTGGGACGAGGCAAGAAAATCGCTTAAGCCCAAGAGTTTGAGGTTGCTGTGAGCTCTGACACCAAGGCACTCTACCCAGGGCAACAGAGTGAGACTAAAAAAAAGAGGAAAAAAAGTAGCAGGCAGAATTTCAACTGGTAGGCAGTAGTTTATACACAACACACACGCGTGTGCATACAAGAAAGTCCTCACCCGAGTAAGCTAGGGATCACTCTCAGAGAATTTGGTGTGACCGGTTCTATAGTTAACAAAATCTCTGTTGTAGCCATGTTTTTTCTGATTACATCAGGCTATGGAGTAAATATGGACATTGGCAATCCCATCATGTGTACATACGAACAAGGCAAATAAGGTCTCTGCCCTCATCATGGAGCTGACATTCTAGAAAAAGGGTAATAAATCAGTAGGAGACAAATACAAGATGATTTCAGACTGTGGTGTTACGAAGGCCTCTTTAGGTGAGCCTTCCTAATAATGAAGAATTGGCAGGTAAGTTTGCTTTGGTGGAGATAGTTAGGGAAGGCTTCTTCCCTAAGACGGTGACGGTGACGTTGCATCCAGCAAGGAACACAGACTAGGATAAGAGAATGAAAACTTTTTTTAAAAAGTAGCTATTTTAAAAATACAAATAATGTTGGGCGTAGTGGCTCAGGCCTGTAATCCTAGTGTTCTGGGAGGCTGAGTTGGGTGGATTTCTTGAGCTCAGGAGTTCAAGACCAGCCAGAGCAAGAGCAAGACCCTTGACTCTACTATAATAGAAAAACTAGCTGGGTGTGGTGGTGGGTGCCTATCATCCCAAATGCCTGGGAGGCTGAGGCAAGAGTATCACTTTAGCCCAAGAGTTTGAGGTTGCTGTAAGCTGTGATGCCACGGCACTCTACCCAGGGTAACAGAGTGAGAGTCTGTCTCAAAAAAAAAACAAAAAAAACTCAGAGTAATAACAAATGAAAATAGTTTCCTCTTTTTCCTCCCCTTAAATGGGATAAACGAATTGTATTACAATTGTCGCTCAGTAAATCAAATGGGTAGTGATAGTCTTCTTTGGTCTAGGTCTCCTCCCCACTTCAGTTTAGGCAGATACTTAGCACCCCACCAGTGTAGGCCCTGGGTGAGGTTCTATTTCCAGCTGGGCACACCCTGTCTGGAGCAGGAGTCTCCCAGTCCAGATCGGGATCTGCTGGTGCTAGTGAGTGAGCTGCAGCTGTTGTTCAGCCCAGCCTATTGTGCTGCTAAAGAGGCTGCCTTGGGTGGCAGACTTTCCCCCATATTTCTGCTCCTTCAGATAGATTAGATCTGCAACACATTAAAAATGAGCTGGGGCAGCTCATTCCCAGAGAGGGCTGGTAGGTAGATAGATGTGAGAATTTTATTGACTATTTGGTTTGGATCAATAGTTTTGTTCTCTCTGGCTTTACAGAATAACTCTTAAAAGAGTTTTAAAGTTCTCGAAATCCCTAATGACCTGAGTCACCAGAGCAAAGATCTAAATAAAATAATATCTACACACACATTTTGTAAACTGAAATGCTGAGGATCATGGTGCCTTCTCCCCGCCGTGAGAGCTGGGAAGGACCTGAAGGTCCCCAGCCAATAACCACGTGATGTGTACAGCGGGGATCTCCACCCCATGAGGACCCCACCCAGGCCCAGCAGTAGATACTAGTAGAGAGGTGATAACTGCTTTTTCTGAGCCCTGCCCATTCACTTTTTTTTTTTTGAGACAGTCTCACTTTCTTGCCCTCAGTAGAGTGCTATGGCATCGTAGCTCACAGCAACCTCAAACTCTTGGTCTTAAGCAATTCTCTTGCCTCAGCTTCCCAAGTTGTTGGGATACAGATGCCTGCCACAACACCCAGCTATTTTTAGAGATAGGGTCTTGCTCTTCTTGCTCAGGCTGGTCTGGAACTTGTGAGCTCAGGCAGTCCACCTGCCTCAGCCTCCCAGAGTGCTGGGATTATAGGCATGAGCCACCACACCTGGCTACCCATTCACTTTTAAGATACAGCTCTCCCCTGGAGAAATGCTTCTCTGATGTTAGCTTTCTGTGTGAATGCTTGTGACACTGTTGTCCTTTCTGTCCCAGCACAGAACACCCTGGGCGTTTTCTGTCCATGGTGTGGCTCTAGCTTAGACCTGTCCAGATTGAAAGGCCTCATTTGATGATTTGAGGCTAAGCAGAAACTCACCTGGGGTTAGACAGAAGCAGACAAGCTGTTCAAACGGGGTGGACCACGCTTAACTCTGGTCACTCTGGAGTTTCAGATGGAGCCTTGTTGATTCCTGTGGGTCTCCCTCAAAATGCATCCAGCTGGAGCCCAGTGTTAAAAGAAATTTTCAGCAACATCGAAAATGTGCTGCCAGCTGACAAGCGTTAGGTGTGGAAAACAATATTGAGTTAAGACGTGCAGTGGCATATATGGGGCTGGGCACTGTGGCTCACACCTGTAATCCTAGCAATTCTGAGAGGCTGAGGTGGGTAGATGTTTGAAAATCAGTAGTTTGAGATCAGCCTGAACAGGAGTAAGACCCCATCTCTACTAAAAATAGAAAAATTAGCTGGGCATGGTGATACAAACCTAAAGTCCCAGCTACTCAGGAGGCTGAGGCAGGAGGAGCGCTTGAACTCCCAAGTTTGAGGTTGCAGTGAGGGATAATGACACCAATGCACTCTAGCCTGAGCGACAGAGTAAGACCCTGTCTCCAAAGGGTTGGGGAAAAGACGTGTTTCACTGTAGAGAGAAAGGAGCTGATGTTCAGAGTGCGAATGCTCAGGGGAGAAGGTTGGCATTTGTAGGGACACGAGCCTCCTGGGTAGGTCGTTCTAACCTCTCAAGTCTGCAGTTTTAGGCATCAGGATTCACCACCATGGCAAGAGTATGTTGCTGCTGAAGCTGGCAGTGACCTTCTGTCCAAGGGAAGCAACTGGGCTTTTCCCACTTACAGTTTTAAAGAGCTCTCCCGGGTGGCCATCTCTGTGGAAAAAGCAGGTTTCTCAGCTTGGGATCCAGAACACTGCTGTGCACTTGGGATGAGCAAGCAGCTCTGGGCAGGCAGCTGTCCTCCATTTTTTTGTTGTTGTTGTTTGTTTGAGGTTCATTGAAGGTACAAACAATTTGCACTGATTGTATTTGTTAGGTAAAGCCCCTCTTATAATTGTGTCCCACCCCCAAGAGGTGTGCCATACACCCTAACCCCTCATCCCCTGCCCTGCACCTTGAATTGATTTGAGTTTTTCTCTTATGAAGGTATGTGTATTAGATCGTCTACTGGCTTCATATTAGGATTGAGTACATTGGATTCTTGCTTCTCTGTTCTTGTGATACTTTACTAAGAAGAATGTTTTCCAACTGTCCCTGGGAGTGTTAACTCTCCTTTCCAGCCTTGCCCTCGTGGTTGCTGCTTGCTCAAGGCACACATGTCCTAGAAAGTCCATCTGAGGCAGGAAAATAAGGACGATTTCTGGGCGCGGCCTTTTAGCTGGAGCTGAAAATTCAGGTCATTGATCTGTTGGTTGTTATAACCATCCTGGGTCTGAGAGCGCCTCCTGACCCCTTGTCAGTGAAGCAGCTGCCTTTCTACACAGATACTCTCCCCCGTTTTATGTTCTGTGATTTATCGTCTTCACCCTTGTTTATAATTGTTTACGAACATCATTGAAATACATGTCCATAAGAAAGACGGTATTGGGCAGCTCCCGTAGCACAGTGGTTACGGGGCCAGCCACCAACATCCAGGCTGGCGGGTTTGAACCCAGCCCAGGCCAGCTAAATAACAATGACAACTGCAACAAAAAATAGCCTGGTGTTGTGGTGGGCTCCTATAGTCCCAACTAGTTGGGAGGCTGAGGCAAGAGAATTGCTTAAGCCCAAGAGTTTGAGGTTGCTGTGAGCTGTGACACACAGCACTCTACCGAGGGGGACATAGCAAGACTCTGTCTCAAAAAAAAAAAAAAAAAGAAGAAGAAAGAAGGTATTAATTACCTATAATTCCCCCTCCTCTCTGGGGATCTGTATTTAACATTTGGAATTAACCAATTCCAAGAAACCCAATAAAATGTGGGAGCAAGGAAAGGAACTGGTGCATACTTCAACTCCACAGACGCCTCCAAACTTAATTTTCAGGAGGACTCAATCTTCATGGTTCACACTTTTCACCCTAAGTTCTTTGTTTTTGGTGTCCATAGTCTGGGGAGTAATGACCCCAGAGGAATCTTTACATTCAGTGTTTTCAGCACCTGCTGTGTGCCAGCCCCCCCTTGCTAGACCTGTGCAGAAGCATTTCCTCAGCCAGTGTGACGGGAGACTTGCAGGACGGCTCGTGATGCCTGTTTAATGCATGAGGAAAATGGAGCTGAGGAGAAGTAACGAGGTTATGCAGAGCTGGGATTCGTGCCATGTTCTGGCTCTTGCTCTTTCCATTTCTCTGAGCCTTTTCCATCTCCATTGTGTCAGTTGGGTTTTTTGTTTGTTCTTTTTTTTGAGACCGAGTCTCACTATGTTGCCCTCAGTAGAGTGCCATGCGTCATAGCTCACAGCAACCTGTAGCTGGAATTACAGGCATCGCCACAACTCCCAGCTATTTTTTAGAGATGGGGTCTTGCTCTTGCTCAAGCTGGTTTCGAACTCCTGAGCTCAAGCAATCTGCCCATCTAGGCCTCCCAAAGTGCTAGGATTACAGGTGTGAGCCACCATGCCTGGCCATGTTGGCTGGTTTTGAAATGATAACAGACAACATGTCCCCATGGGTCAGTCTGTGGGCTGGTCATCCATAAAACCACCTGCTCATTTAACAAATGGTTGTTGAATGGCTACTATGGACTGAGCACTCTTGTAGTCACTAGGAATCAGCAGCGGACAAGTCATACCAAGCCTCAGCTCCCCAGGGGCTAACACTCTAGCAGAAGAGACAGACATCACACAGATGCAATGGTATAGATGTTCACCTCACGTCCCTCAGTAACCGTTGTGGATTTATAATCTGTGACGTGCTCACATTGCTTCCTAATTCTGTATTTGTATTTTCAACCTGTAAAGCATCTCTTTTTCTTTTAGAGACAGGGCCTTGCTCTGTTGCCCAGACTGGAGTACGTGGCCTGATCACAGCTGACTGTAACCTTTTTGTTTTTTTTGAGACAGAGCCTCAAGCTATCCCCCTGGGTAGAGTCCCGTGGCATCACAGCTCACAGCAACCTCAAACTCCTGGGCTTAAGAGATTCTCTTGCCTTCGCCTCCTGAGTATCTGGACTACAGGTGCCCACCACAACGCCTGGCTATTTTTTGTAGTTGTCATTGTTTGGCAGGCCTGGGCCGGATTCGAACCCACCAGCTCTAGTGTATGTGGCTGGCACCTTAGCTGCTTGAGCTACAGGCACCACCCAGCTGACTATAACCTTGAACTCTTATGCTCAAGTGATCCTCCTGCCTCAGACTCCCTACTAGCTGGACCACAGGTGTGTGCCACCACACCCAGCTAATTTTTAAATATATATTTTTTAATTTTTAAATACTTTTTGTAGAGACTGACATCTTGCCTTGTTGCTTGGGCTGGACTTGAACTCCTGGCCTCAGGTAATCCTCCCACCTTAGCTTTACAAGGTGAAGATTACAGACATGAGATTACAGGCATGAATCAACTTGGCCCCTGTGAAGTGTCTAACTGTATTATAATAAAATATATATATATTATAATGCAAAGGGCTTGGAATAGAGGTAAGGGTCTCCCCAGGAACTCCAACCTAACATTGTGATTTAGACAATGGCTCGTTGGCCATTTTCCTTGGCAGTGCATGGGTCATCTGGGTAGGGGAGCACCCACAAGGTCACCTTGCAGGAACAGCAGAGGAAAAGGGAAGTGAAAGGACCATGCAGAACCAACCAGTGCTTTGCAAGCCTGGTTAAAATGAGGCTGTGAAAAACTCCTTTCTCCTCCTGCCCGTGCTGCACACAACACTGATGGCGAAGTGCTCAGAAAACAGCTCCAGAGTTTCTGCCAGCTCCTGCTTCCATCCCAGTGGTGGAAGGACGGAGTAGAATCGTGTGCACTGCATTTCTTCTGGGCCACTGATGGCTTCTAGATCTCTCGTGTTTGCCTAGGAACCACTTAGCAGAACCACTTACCATTTTCCTCCCCCCATTGAAAGGAGTCCTTGGTCCCTCCATATGAAGTCAAGCCCCGTGCTGACTTTTGAGGCAAAGGAATTATAGTACCTGAGGTTTAGACACACCCTTTCCAGGAAGGGGAGACACTTAACTGTTTTTGGAAACTATTCTGTCAAATTACCCAAGAGATCTGTGCCAAGTAGGCTACTTGCCTTCATCTGTCATTGTTCCTATACCCTGCCCCCCCAGGGAAAGGACAGGAAAATGGAATCCATGGATAATTCAAGTACCTGCTTTTTTCAGCTTTCCTCCTGAGTGTCTTTCAACAGAGCTGTCAGTCAAGCAGAGACCCTGCCCCCCCCCCCAATAAATGAATGATTAGGAAGCATCAATTTCACCAAATTTAGTTAAAGAAAGATGCAGGCCCATGTTACCATGATAGACCCACCCTTTATGACAATTCTACATGTGGGGTTGCCAGTCAATCCAAGGATACCATACAGCCTGCTGCCCTGCAAAGACATCATGACTAAAGGACAGTGTTTTTTAAGACCAAGAAATTAGGTTGCTTATTTCCGAACCACAGGGTCTCTGGTTGGCTCTCATGCCAACCAGGGGTCATTTCTGGGGTTTCTTGCTCTATAATCCACCGTAATTGATTGTTGCTGACAAGGCAATTTTTCCCAGGCTCAGGTGCAATGGTGGTATGTCGGGTGAGGAATTTTTATTTATTTTATTGTTTTTTCGAGACAGAGTTTCACTTTGAGGCCCTGGGTAGAGTGCTGTAGCATCATAGCTCACAGCAGCCTGAAACTCTTGGACTCAAGTGATCCTCTTGCCTCAGTTTCCTGAAGGCTACAGTTGCCCACCACAACGCCCAGCAATTTTTTTTTTTTTTTGTAGAGATAAGAGTCTAACTTTATCGCCCTCAGTAGAGTGCTGTGGCGTCACAGTTCACAGCAACCTCCAGTTCCCGGGCTTAGGCGATTCTCTTGCCTCAGCCTCCCCAGAAGCTGGGACTACAGGGATCTGCCACAATGGCCGGCTATTTTTTTTTTTTTTTTTTTTTGCAGTTTTTGGCCGGGGCTGGGTTTGAACCTGCCACCTCCAGTATATGGGGCTGGCGCACTACTCCTTTGAACCACAGGCACTACCCCCGGCTATTTTTTTTATTGCAGTTTGGCCAGGGCCAAGTTTGAACTCGCCACCCTTGGTATATGGGGCCGGCGCCCTCCTCACTGAGCCACAGGCACTGCCCTGGTGAGGGATTTTTATTTATTTTATTTTTTATTTTATTTTTTTTTTTGTGGAGACAAAATCTCACTTTATCGCCCTCGGTGGAGTGCAGTGGCGTCACAGCTCACAGCAACCTCCAGCTCCTGGGCTTAGGCGATTCTCTTGCCTTAGCCTCCCGAGTAGCTGGGACCACAGGCACCTGCTACAATACCTGGCTATTTTTCTGTTTTGCAGTTCGGCTGAGGCCGGGTTTGAACCCACCACCTTCGGTATATGTGGTGGGCGCCCTACTCGATGAGCCACAGGCGCCGCCCTGGTGAGGGATTTTTAAATTAGAATAAATCAGCAGCCTTGTTGTTGTCTGGGATTGGCGCAGCCGCAGACACCTAGCAGCTGAAGCCTCTGATGACACTCTTCTGTTGTGTCGGATGGAAACACCTGGGGCCTCCCTGACATTGTCCCCCACCTCCTACAGAGTGCCATCAGGGAAGCCCTGGGTGTGGACCATTGACCCTGCTTCTGTGGCCTCCTGGGTGAGACACCACCATGAGCTTTCTGGCTGCGTCCAGCAGGTGCCCCACTAACCTCGCTATATCCCCAGGTGGGCTGTAGCAAAAGGAGTTCCAGTCCAAGACTGCCATAAAGTAGAAGGACCACTGGACAAGGCCAGAGGGTGCAGGAAGTGCCTCTGGTCTCTCTGGGACCCAATCACCCCACCTTGAAAACAAAGGTTCTGGCTAAGCCATTATTTTTCTGATTTTCATCACATTCAGTCATGTTTCATTCACTGAAAACCTCACCCCCTCCCCACCCCGTACACACCTTCCTGCACAGGGCATCCGTGCTGCATGGGGGTGCCCAGGAAACTCATGACCACAGGATTTCTAAGTCTCTTCTGCTCTTGAATTCTAAAGTTCCATCCTGGCCAGCATCCAGCCTGGTCTTAGATCCCACTGGAGACTCCACAGAAATGCTGTTGGCAGTGGTGTTCCACTCCTTGGATCATGTAAAGCAAGCATTTCTTAAGAGCATTTCTTATTGTTCTTAAGAGCTTGGCTAGGACTTAAGATACTCCGGCCTGCCTGCCTTGTTTATTTGCTTATGTATTTTTGAGGGAGGGATGATGAGCACTGGTTTTCCCTTTAAATCCCTGTGCCTGTAGCTGGAGCAAGTTGCTGACTTGAGATCAGGGTAAGCAGGTTGTTATGGGGCCTATGCAAAGGGACATTCAGTAGTTCTGACCACACCAACCCTTCTGCAACTGTCACTGATATGGACAGGCCCCTTGGGGTCCCTCTCTCTGAGGACTCCAGGTATCAAGGTTTGGGGATATCTGACTCCAAAGATAATAAATGATGTGGCATGGCTTGAGCCTGCCTTTCCTCTGAGGATCCGCCTTAGGAAGAATGAATGTCTGTGAAGACCAGAGGGGTGGTCTGCCCAACAAGTGGCTGTGCCCTGAATAGACAGGCAGTGCCTGCTCACTTTCCATAATACTCGTACGTCACCCCCAACCCATGCGCAGCAGCGTTAAGGGAGAGGCAGCCTCAAGGACTATGTGGACCCTGCAGCCCAGTCTGGCTGTGAGGTTGAGGTGCTTTTATTTAGCTGTGGTAAGCATTGTTTAACTCTTTTTTGTTTGTTTGTTTGTTTGTTTTGTAGAGACAGAGTCTCACTTTATTGCCCTCCGTAAAGTGCTGTGGCGTCACACAGATCACAGCAACCTCCAACTCCTGGGCTTAGGCGATTCTCTTGCCTCAGCCTCCCGAGTAGCTGGGACTACAGGTGCCCGCCACAACGCCCGGCTATTTTTCTGTTTTTGCAGTTTGGCCGAGGCTGGGTTTGAACCCACCACCTTCAGTATATAGAGCTGGCGCCCTACTCCATGAGCCACAGGCGCTGCCCTCTTTTTTGTTTGCTTGTTGGGAGACAGACTCTTGCCCTGGCTGGAGTGCAGTGGCAGCATCATAGCTCACAGCAACCTCAAACTCCTGGGCTTAAGGATCCTCCTGCCTCAGCCTCTCAAGTAGCTGGAATTATAAGCATGTGCACCAATCATGCCCAGGTAATTTTTTTCTTTTTGGTAGAGATGGGGTCTCACTGTTGCTCAGGCTGGTTCCAAACTCCAGAGTTCAAGTGATCCTCCCACCACAGCTTCCCATAGTGCTAGGATTACAGGTGTGAGCTACTTTTTTTTTACACAGAATCTTACTTTGTTGCCCTTGATAGAGTGTCATGGTGTCATAGCTCATAGCAACCTCAAGCTCTTGGGCTCAAGAGATCTTGCCTCAGCCTCCCAAGTTGCTGGGACTAGAGGGACTATAGCTGCTAACTATCATGCCTGGCTATTTTTTTCTTTTTTTTTAGAGATGGGTCTCACTCTTGCTTGAGGTTGGTCTTGAACTCCTGAACTGAGGCAGTCCACCTGCCTCAGCCACCCAGAGTGTGAGGATTATAGGTGTGAGATACCTCACCCAGCCTCTGATTTAACTTTTTTTTTTTTTAAAGACAGAGTCACGGCTCGGCGCCTGTGGCTCAACGGGCTAAGGCGCCAGCTACGTACACCTGAGCTGGCGGGTTCGAATCCAGCCTGGGCCCGCCAAACAACAATGATGGCTGCAACCAAAAAAAAAATGGCCAGGCGTTGTGGCGGGCGCCTGTAGTCCCAGCTACTTGGGAGGCGGAGGCAAGAGACTCGCTTGAGCCCAGGAATTGGAGGTTGCTGTGAGCTGTG